>JAJQOW010000088.1:0-20000 GCA_037975125.1 Latrodectus hesperus
GTCGTCAAGTGGTTCCCTATCAGCTGTCAACGACGGCCCAGACTGTCAGTGCGGGAATGTGCTCGCAGCAGTGTGCAGCAGGCACAGCTGCAGAAAGAGACAGCTCTAATGAATCGCAAGGGTGTACTGTTCTTGGTTGATAAGGCGAGACCGCATGTAGCACGGGTGGCCAAAAATACCATACGCGACTTGGTTGGGAGACTTTGTGCCATCCTCCTTACTCACCTGACCTAGCACTATCAGATTACTACCTATTCCATTCCCTGGACATTTTCTAAAAGTCTGTTCTGTTGGGTCATTAAAAACGGGAAGAACTTTTTTGTTTACCTTGTAGAAACATGTATGTGAGCAATTAAAAAGGAAGCGAAGATATGTTTAACATTAATACATGTGAAAGATTTTACAAAACTATAAGCTATAAATAACGTGATCATAGTTTTAAAGACTTATAAAGAATCTTAATTTGATAATTATATAAAAATATGTGAAATGCTTTTTTTGAAATCTTTAAATACGATACCATTATACCAAATTTCCATAAATTAATGGTGAAATTGAAAAACTTAATTGAGTGTATTTAATATTGGAAAAAATCGGATTACATTTTTAATATCAACTGGGAACAATTAAATGCAAGTAATAAGTCTCAATATTGAATATGGAAGGAGGAATTTTCTTTTAGCATGAAAATAACAGCAGAAGATAGTGTGAAGGAATATTTCGTCTCTCATATATACAGCAGAATCAACAGGTTTTCTGCTATCACAGATCTGGCAAAAAAGATATTTACGTAACAAATTCTAGAAAATTTGTTGAAATCTATTGGTACATTGGGCAACAATTGCGGAATGAAATTTGTATGTGTTCTCTTGAGTAGTAATTGACATTATTTTTCTTTCTATCATGAACATATAGAACAAAATTATCCATATCTACATTCAAATTTTTTACGCCATGAAACAAAGCATTTTTCTACTTAAAATCTTTTCCTCGTCATATCTTCGAAAGACTGAAATTGCAATAAAACTTACCATTTATTTTGTATCTAGTAAGTACATTTTGCATAAACACTTCTTCCCATTTTATTTTTCTAAACAAACCATGCTATTCATTGGTTTGCCTATTTCACAAATGTAAACATTTTAATATAATATATTTTGCGCTACATAAAATTATGAAATGAAACATTTGCTATTCAAATTATTTTGTATATTCATAAGAAATGTTGTTGTTGTTACTTATGACACTTGGACAAGCCAAGCTCGCTATGCCGTTGGCAGTGCGAATTAAGTCAAACGGGTGCGTCTTTCGTTTGGAACAGAGCACCACGAAGGTGAAAGTACGTCTTTGCTCTAATTAAGGTGCCTCGTAATTTTGAACCAAGGTCAGGTGACGAGGCCACACCTGAGCTGGCACCCTCCTCTCCACATCCACGCCACACCAGCGGAAGGACTTTGGACGTCACAGATTAACGTAGACACGTCCCCAAACTTAGGAGTTCCAGCAACCCAGTGAAGGAGAGTACACCGTGGTCACCCTCCCAACCACTGCCATTCATAAGAAATGATTCAACTTACAACATATTTTAGTACAGACCACACATTCCGATATTTAAACAAAGAACTTCTTCTTTTGTATAACAATGCATGTAAGAAATATGCTTTTTTTCTAGTACGGAAAATTATAATGTAAAATACCTCTGTTTGATTAATTTTAACTTTTAATGAAGAACAAGTGGGAAATTATCTAATCCATTAGCACAAAACTCCCTGTATACAGCTGCATTAAAATTGCAGTTTATAACTCTTTTTACCCAGATATTTTTCACAGAGCAATTGATATAGTAATAAATTATTATATTAAAATAATGATATAGAAACAACCGAGCAATAGTGACTAAAATGGATGTTTAAAAAAACGCTATGCGGACATGATGTGACGTGTCCTTCAGATGACCTGCACTGTTGCACAACAACATTTTTAGCTTTCCTCAAAGGCTCAGGAGCATTAAATCCTAATTGAAAGAATTCATAATCGAGGGAGAGCGTGCCAAATTCTAATTTTAATGCGTCTTTCTTGCTCAGACCCCCCCCCTCCTTTTCCATGTCATCGTCATTACGAAAAGTCGGCCTTCTAGATTGCTACCAAACTTCAACTTCATTTGATTCAGAGTCCTTTACCTTGTTGTGTGCAACAAGTGGTAGAGGAAAGACAACACACGTGGCATTATTCATGAATCCATGAATGTGTAAAATAATGCTCCAAAAACTACAGTGATTTATTTAAGTCAGATGTGCACTTTGAAGGAAGTTGCCATTTTTAAACCAAAACATTTAGCCTGTTAAAAATGACCTGAAACTTTTCCATGGCTTCGAAAAGTTGATGAAGGAGCAATCCCAATAGTTAAGCCTTCTGAATAGTCGTTATCGAAGAATACTAATAAACACTGAAAATCCAACAACCGTTTCGTTAATGGGTTCAAATGTTTCTTGATAAATGCAGTCATTTAATGCGAATGTTGCAATCTACGAATCCGTATTTCCATCTAAGTAAAACTGTGTGAATTTCAATAACCCAAAAATCAACCCATTCGCCATTTTGGACTTTTAACAATGAAATAAGTTTTGTCATTCATTTAAAATATTATTTCATTCACAGATAAATTTTTAAATTCGCATAAACAAATGTATTGTTATACAGGGTCTTTAAAATGAATACCTGTATTAAATACAGTAAAAAACTCCTGATAAAAAATAATTCATAAATATAAGCACACAAATTGGTTACAATTCCATCAACGATCGTAACCGTAACGGGAAAGAAAAGAATCACAATTACTGTCGCAAATATTTGCATCGTGTATTGTTAAAAAAAACTAACGTTTTTAAAAACTGTTAAAAAGTAGTACAGACATTTTATACACACTTTATATATATAAAACAATTACCATTTATTGAGAAAACTTACTTGAACACCAAAGTTTATTTCAGACGGAAATTGCTTAGCAATCGCTTCAAAGATCGATTGCGGGGCTGTAAATGTACCGCATTTCTTTGCCTTTTAAAATCCTTACATGTATCTGAATGACATTGGTGAAATTATTTTACAAATTCTTCATTTTTGCATTCTATTTATAGAATATTTTCTACCTTACATGAAAATACTTGGAATATGCTCTACTCATTCACAAAATTTGTGTATTTTTATTATCACAATTATGCATCTGATGGAGGAAACACTTTTTGGATATAAATTTTGGATGGTTTGATTTTTTTTAAAATTTATATGCACATAGAAAGGAAAATGTTTCGAGTTCTTACAAATAAGTATTAAAAAGTTCACTCGGCTGACCGATGGGTCAGATTAAGTTGTAAATGGCGTAGTTTATGCATGTACCAACCACCGGATACGGCTGCATCTGTAGTAAAGTTTACATTGCCCTTGAATTTAACAACAATTTGTTTTACCTCTGCTGACATCATTTATATATTTATATTATCTATGTGCACTGCACTTGTGTGAATCGTCCGTTTGACAGTCGTGCTTTTTTGAAACACAACCTTAACTGAATAGGATAAACAGTGTTTACCAATAAATAAAGAAATTTCCTGACCGAAATTTCACTTAAGGTCTTCTTATGGGTCAATTCAGAAGCAAGAAGTGTCGATGCGATAAACTGCCATCAAAACAAAATAAATGAAAAAAGGGGAAAATATACATTTAAAAATGTTGTTTCGAAACAGAAAATAACACGTGATTATTTTGCCTAGTTTTACATTAATAAAAGGAAAGTAAGAATTGTTTTTAAGTTGGTTTAATTTTTATGTGCTTATCATTGAGTGCGTACTAAATATTTGTTTCTAATAGTACTACGTTTAAAAAGAATGAGTAGTTTGGGGTAAAAAAATAGAATTAACACTTATTTTTCGATTTTAAGAACTATCTTTTACCCGTCCCTAATCATTCGTAAAAACGACAATCTACTGTATACATAGAAATCAACTGATAATTACTTGGTTTGAAATGAACCGTTTGTTTTCCCAAATAAATAAAATGAACCGTTGTTTTTGTACAGAATCACAAACCTATAATTCATCTTTTCAGTAGTATTTTTCTGTCATTTATTTATTTGCTTATTTTTCCTGGTTTATATATGTACATATTTATCGTTTATATATACATACATATTAACCTGGTTTATATATTTATCGTACAGTTTTAAGTTTTAAACTTTTTATAATGTTATGGTATTCTTTTAAAGCATTTTTTTTTTTTTTTTTTTTTTTTGCTATCAGCAGAAAACTTTTATAATCAACCCCTCGCGAAATTACCTGCACCGCTATTTCTTTTCATTCTTACTAACGTCTTATTCTTTTTACTTATATTAATCAGAGTATCTAATATTCTATTTATTAATAATTCGAATTTTATTTTTTATTTTGGTAATTTTACTTTTGCTTCTTTCACGCTAAATGGCTACATTTTTGCATATATATATATATATGCAAAAATTTAGCCATATATATATATATATATATATATATATATATATATAGTTAATAGTATATTTTATAAAATACAATGAATATGATGAAACAAAATACAATAAAAAATGCCAAATGTATATATATATATATATATATATATATATATATATATATATATATATATATATATATATATATATATATGTGTGTGTGTGTGTGTTTGTATGTATATATATATATAGATTCCAATCTAATTAGTCCTCTTGATAGTGAGATGAACTATTGCCAAATTGTCATTTGAGTTGCAGAGAAATAAAAGTTGATATTATGTAAGATGTTCAAGATGGAGGGAGGCGGGTCTTCTGTTTCACTTGGCTCTCGAGTGGATCGTTCGCGACATCAACACAAGCGCCACTATTTTCACTAAATCTGTACAAATCCTGGCTTATGCCGACGATTCAGTCATAATCTCAGGAACAAAAAGAGACCTGATAGAAGTTTTCAGCTCGCTCAAGACATCTGCAGAAAAATGCATTTTAACATGAATGCAAAACTCTGTGAGCCCTGGGACCTTCAAGTTGAAAATCTTAAAGTTGAACTGGTTGACAATTTTACATATTTAGGTTCAAACGTTGATTCTCATAATGACATAAGTTCCGAAGTAAAGAGAAGACTTCCTACTGCTAATCGCTGCTTATATGGACTGGGAACACTTTCATAAAATCGAAATTTATCGAAAGATCTACAAAAATTACGCTACATAAAACCATCATACGACCTGTTCTCACTTATAGATGTGAAACCTGGACTCTAACAAAGACTCAATCAAATCAAATTGTAATATTTGAACGAAAAGTCCTAAGAATGATTTTTGGTGCTGTAAATGAGAATGGAATTTGGAGGCACAGATACAATTTCGAGCTCTACAGACTTTTTAAGGAAGCTGACATCGTCAACTATATTAAAATATGTTGCTTGAGATTTGCTGGCCATTTCTGTCGAATAGACCTTCGTCTTTGACTTCAAGAATTTTTAATTACAGGCCCATTGCAAACAGATCTAGGGGTCGGCCGAAACTTAGATAGACTGATTGTGTAGAGGAGGACTTTAAAGTACTGAAAGTGACAAATTGGAGTACTCCAGGAGAACACAATGGAGGGGTGTTCTGAGGAAAGCCTTGGCCCACCCCGGACTGTCGTGCTGAAGAAGAAGATTATGTATCCTGTTTTAACACAGTATCTTTATTCTGTAAGCTTAAAGCAGGAATTCTCTTTGAAGGTAATTGTAAATGAATCTGATGAAAAGATAAATTTTGTAAATATAATATGTGATTAAAGGAATGCTTATAATTGGGAATAACATTTCACGTTAATTTCTTTTCTAAATATAAAAATTCTACGCAATTTAAAGTATTGAATTACACTTGTTTCAAAATTTAGAAGTCCCAATTAGAAACGTATTCCGTGTGATGTGCGTAGCGATTTAAAAATGGTCATTCATCACAAAAAAAAAAGAAATCCGAAAATGAAAAAAAGAGGAAGCATCTCATCTTTCGTTAATAACAGAAACATCTGCTACATTTTTTAACCCTTCATTACGTAATTCATCAAATGCTTCTTTTTTCCCTACTGTCACTGCGCATGCGCGCGCAGCCGGATTTAGACTTCGCTTCCTTGAAGTTTGATCTGGCAGAATCCCGTTTTCCACACTTCAATCGAACGACTAAAACATGTGACCAAACTTTAGTTCTTAATGGAACGCGTTGCTCAGCAGCACAGAGGGCGCCGTTCGGATCTATTTCCCTGATGAGCCCTCATTCCCTTACTTCTCTGCAACCAATGAAGCAATTAAAGCTGAGAAGGAGAACTTACGTGAAAGAGTTGCGTTTAAAAAATGATGTGAGAAAGGGTTGCTTTCTCATAACTTTTATTCCAGACCAGTTTATCTGAGCTGCAGGGGCCTTCGGTACAACAGTTCGTGGATTCGATTCCTGCCTCTGGATTGGATGTCGGTAGTGGTTCGGAATCTATTTTAAAATTATACTAATTACTATATTATTATAATTATAATTACTATATATCATACATTTAGTCATAACGAGCGAAAATTGACCTTTGAGCCAAACTAAACCAACACTGACCCATTTAAAATACTTTTAAACTCATACATTTTATGAAATCATTCGCGGAAGGACTTGCTTACAACAATGTTGTTCTGCATTTTTTACAGCAAGTGTTTTATTTTCTTACAAAGAATGTTTAAGCAAATATTCATGTGTTTTGTGGCTCACTTTACTGACAGGAAATGTCTTTATTATTTTCACCTTATAATCCTGAAAAGCGCGCAACTAAAGGACAATAACTTAGAGAAGAAGAATATGAGCAATGGTTTGAAATGACTCCCAAAATAAATTATAGTATAAATCATTATTTTCAACGATTTTAATTTCTTTTTGTGTTTCAGTTTGAATCGCTTTCATTTAATAAAGCTTGCTAAATTTTCATTAAAAGAATTCAAGATTGTAATGTTTCCATAGATTTTTAAGCTCTTATCAATTTAAAATTAAAAACAATATACCTGAATTTTTCAAATGTTTCATAACTTTGGAAATACTTAAAACAGTCTGAGAATTAAATTAGTTTAAATAAAGACTTAATAAAACTAAAAAGCGTTGTATTAACTTAAAAAAAAAAAAAAAACAGCAACACAATATTGGAAAGCTCGTGAGTTCAAGGAACCCTGATACTGAGATCTCGGCAGCTAAAAGCTGTCCCAACCAAATATTGATATTATGTAAACTAACTTTGAAAAACTGCTCAGATGTAGAACGACAGCTGAAATATTCTCAAAGGATACGGAAACGGGCCATTGCGTTTTAAACTGTAAGAAATTACTTTTCTGAGAACAAATCCTTCTAATGAAAACCTTTATGTGGTAACGCTGCTCTATCCTAATCTTCAGCTTTATTTCACGTACGGAAAAAAACAACCTTTTCCTAATTTGTTGTACGTTGCCTCATATAAAACTATTTTTCATCTTTTAAATGATAATGAATATGATTTCGATGGAGGAATGCTTACGGGAAATTTAAGAATTCAGTTTACCGTTTTCCTTTCACAACTGTAGCTACGCATGCGTTGCATCTTCTTCTAAAATGATACACTTTGGGAAAACGGGTTGAATGACCAAAAGAACTGCGCTAGGGGCATAGTCACGTGTCGCTCATCCTCATGATACAAGGTGAAAAACTACAAGGAGCGACCTAATATACGTGTATGCAAAAGGCAGAAACGCTACATTTATCTTTCATTGCTCAACAGTGGCTGGGATCGAACCTGGGATCTTCTGATGGAAAAAGAGCCACGGAGAGAAGGGCTGCGGACCAATATTCTAAACCCTTTAAGATGCTGTGAGGGGCTTGTCAGCAACGCATGTGTTTCGAAACAGACTGTGGCGCCCTGTCATTTGCTCACATATTTTGTGATCACAGGTGCTTTAGAATATGCAACAGTTTTTAATTTTACAGTCATTTGAAAAACCTTTGCAACAATGAAAATAATGGCCATTCTGTACTTTTCAGTTTTGTTTAGCATACAATTTAAATTTCGATACGGCTTCATTGAGAGCCCAAAGGCGAAAGGCTATGGTGAGGCATTTTAATATCCCCTCGTAAATTACCTAGTACTTTTCATAGACAATGAACCGTATTCTCATATCCTGAAAACTCTCAAGTACTCACCCGGAAGGACAAGTAGAAGTTCCAGCCGTCACTCCATTGTGCGTCGTGGAATTGAATACGAGAACTTGTGCCCCAAAGACTGCCCCCATGACAAAGGAGAAAACCCCAAAAACTTCCAGGCAGCATCCAATGTGTGCGTGCAACTCGTCCATGATGCTTCTTCCTTTTCTCAACAATGCTGGAATCCAGTTCGTGTACTTTTGGTTTCCGTACTACTCTCTAAGCCTCTTTATGGACCCCTTCCCAGAATCCTCCGCTCGCACTCATCCTTTTGAAAGGTCTAAACTGATAAAAAAAATGCAGAGGGTTTATTTTCAAATGATATCTAATAACACAATATGATCCTGAACTAATGGACATGCAGCTGTTATTCAAACAGCTCTAAAGTGTTCCCGTTCCATGCTGGGAAAACTACGCTTTTCTTACTCGCAGTTTCAACACCCACGCAATGAAAATGCCGAAATACAAACACAACCACATCGAGAGGGAGACCCCACTTGCCATCCATTCTAAATCCAAACACAAGATTTTAGCAATTCCAGTGACAATAATGGCAACTGCGGAACTCTTAATTTTTCTAAATGACAGCCCCTAAGAACTTCTGAGGGCGCTCCGTGGCTGAGTGGTCAAAAGCATCACTGCTAATCGCTTGAGAGCGTAGGAGTGTAGGTTCGATTCCCACCAAGGACCTGGGTGTTTTCTTCATTATTCTTCTGTGGTTGTAAATCTGTCATTGTGCTATTTGTCCTATTATCGATGAAGACTTACAAGCGGATCTCAAGAATCAAGCATACAAGTCTGAATATATGTAATGTAATAAATAAAAAAAAAGAACTTCTGCTTAACAGATTACGTCATGACGCTTTCGTTCAGCAATTACTTATTATTTGACAGCATCAACTGCTGCCGCTCGCATTCAGGTTGAAGTGTCCCTTCCTTCTTCTGCGTCCTTCAATGAATCCACAGACTTTGTCAAGCTTGGAGGATGATGCAGAATATTTTATACGATAATAATCATAGGAATCGTCGAAAGGGGGGGGGTAACAATAGGTGAATTTGTAAGAAGTGCTAATGGGAGCTGGTGAGAAAAATGAGCGGAAAGAAAACTCTATAAAATATTTAATTAATTACATAAAAAATAAATGAAAACCGTCAAGTTTAAATTTATAAAAATGATTTTCTCACTATAAATAAGTGATCAGTAATTGCTTGTGGAATTTTCACCTATGCGAACTTCTTATCATGAGCTGAATCTGACACATGTTCTTTTGTAAGACAACATTAAAATATTCTGCTTATTTTATCATTTTTTTTTACAAGTCTTTCATAAATGTTTGTGTGAGTGGAAATGGTGGGTCGTTACAAAATAAAAATCTCTTCATTAAACCGATACTGAAAACAATATTGAGATGTTTTGTATAAAAGTAAACAAAATACTTTGAAATGGATTTTCTTAGACAAATTTATGACTAGTAAAATGCAAAATATGTTCTTTTATAGAGTTATTATGCAGCAGTATTTTACAGTACCTAAATGAATGGATTTTATATTAATGAATGAAGTTTCAAACCGACCAATAAGAACTGAGTAGCATGCAGAAGTGGAAAAAAACAACATATCGATGAATCAATATATATTAAACATAAAAGCTACATTTTTCTTGTGGAGATTTATCAGTATATGCAAAATATAAGTATTGTTGATGGTTCTTGTTTTTCTCTATCCGACCAAATATATTACCGCATGTTCTTATATTAATAATCATAATCGGTAATTCCTTTCTAAGTAAAAAAAAAAAGTGTTTTCAATTAAACTTCGCAACAGTACTTTAAATCCAAAAAAAAAAAAAAAACTATCGAAAATGATATTTTAACAATTGATGACAGAAAGAGAAATTTTAACAATTTACTTTACGATTTACACATATATTGTTTAAACGGTAGCCTACGTTTTAACATATGCATCCAATGCAAATTTACATCGCCATATTTATGAGATAAAAAGTATATTAAGAAATGGAGTTACATGCAATTAACAAAAATAAAAATATTTGATTAAATTTTTAACATCTTCATAATCGAAATCATTTGAAGCAAAAATAAATATAATATCCCTGTTAAATAATATTGTCCTTTATTGGGAAATAATTTAAACATAATTTTCAAAAAAGGCAATTTGGCAATACTTCAGATTTTTTTTTTCCATTTTAATCTTGCATTTTCATCTAATGTTAACTTAATATTTAAAGAATTACTTTAAATGATTTGTAACAAATTTGACTTACTTAACAACTTATTGATTTTAATACATATTTTTCGGTTAAAATATTTTTTATCTGGATATTTATGTACTAACCGGCCGAAAATCTTCACAAAAAAGCACATCAAATGAGGCAAATTTTAATATTTATTTAAACTATTATATCGCGGAAGAAACAGCAATCAACCAGTATTTTTATTGAAACAAATGAAAAATAAATTATATCGTATTGCGATTTTTCAGTTATAAATTGAAAACTGGCAGGCATTAAAAATGAAAAACATAAAATTTAAGTTTAAATATAATAAAATATATATGAAAAAAAAACTAGTATAGTCACTAAATTGAAACATTTGGTGACATATTTTTTCACGGGAATGGTCGATAGGATGATACGTAAATACAATTCATTTGTATTATTTTCTGCTCACTTTATATACAAAATTTATACTTTCGTAAAAAAATATTTTTCGTATACAAAATTTATACTTTCGTATAAATAATATTTACTGAGCCTATATTTTTAAATCTATTCCATAAGCAAAATGAAAATATTTTCTGCGATACAAGACGTGCTGCCCTTGAAACAATTTATAAAATAATCTAATCTAAAATCGAAAGAGTGCATTCTAAAACGGCTCAGGAAAGTAAACAACACAGATCATATGTTATAAATAAAAATAATTTTCATAAGCACAAATGACATACACATTGAACCACCAACACATAAATTCAAAAAACAATCGATAATATTCAAGACATCTAAAGGAACTTATAGTTCTATCGAAAGGTTGGGAGAACAACCTCCCACAATCGAAACAAAATCGGATGTGCCATGAAAGCATACCTAATAAAAGGCGACAGCGCCATCTATATATTCACACACAAACTTTTTTCACCCTCTCCAAACTAAACTTCTCGTCTGCCGCATAAATTACATGCCCTTCCGCAAAATGTTATTTCAAAATACCATTAAATACACTGAATATTCAATAAAAAAACCATCATAGGCACTGAAAAAACTATTTGTTTCCGACATCTATTTTTAGAACATTAAAAACTGCAATGATAGCCAAATTGTCAAAATATTATACCTCTTTCGGCAACTGTGATTGGCCCTCTGGTGGGAAAATAAAGCGTCATGCTTAGGGGAGAGAATGCATGTAAAAGGCGACCCACTTCTATACCGAGTGTATTATTAAATAAATTATGAAAAATAATTAACTAGTGCAATTTATGTAGCCGTGCCATATCAATAATAACTTAACAATATGGATGGTTTGACTTTCATTTACAATTTCTTATATAAGAATCAAAACTATTTGTACATTTTACAAATGGAATTTTGAGTCCATAAATATGTTATTTGTATATACATCCAAATTATATAAATATAATAAATCAAGAGACAAATACCATAATACAAGTCGATACTTTAATTTTAAACTTCATTCATTATAAATATCCGTAATTTTTTAAAAATACATGAATTTTTAAATTTAAATTGAAAATTATTTATATGGTATTTGAAATTTTGTACTAGAGACACTCTTCTGGGGAACTGAGCGAGTTTCTTAGATCCTTTACTCGTTGCATGTCAGAGAAGAGTGTTGGTATTTCTTTTGCATAGTTGACCATATCCCCCTCCCCTGAAGATGATATGGTCCCTATGCTTCTTATTGTTGTTTCTTATCTTTTCATATTTTGTCTTAAATCATCTATTTTCTTAATATTTCAATATATATTTTTGTCTTACTAATTATATGTGTGTGTGTGTGTAATTATTCATTTTTTATTATTTGTGCGATATATAATATCTGAAATGACCATCCCTGACAATTTTTTTCATCATTTGACAAAGGTACAGTTTTTTTGTATTTGAATATGAATAATATACAGTAATAAAAAGAGAAGCTTTCTTCAATTCTACTCAATTCATTTGTATCAAGAAGAGATCAGTTTCAATTTGAAATCACTTTTAGGACTTTTCATAGAAGAGAATGAAGAGGGTGCTCTGTGATGAAAAAATTATAATCCAATAAAATTATTTAATAATTACATCAATATATGTAGAGTGTGTCAATATTTATAAGCAATACACACAGTTTTAAGACGGACACGCTTTCATGACGCAAATGTTGGACAAACGGTAATATTGATGAGGACAAAGCTGTTTCAGTGTAGGGCACTGCTAAACATCATACCATAGCATTATGATCAGCAGATCGCCTACTCGTGTCCGCAATACAAAAGCAGCTCTCTCTTACCACTATGGAACACTTGTCCTCTCTGGTCCAGGAGCAAGCTCTAGCTGTAGGAGCTAGTTATCATTTTGGATCCTACAGATAAATATCTTTTTTCTTACGTTTTCTTTTAAATTTCAGAATACGATTGGCGAATCGAACAATTCCTTCCACAGAACATTTTTTATATTTCTTATAGGAAACATGCATTTCATGTAAGCAGTTTAAATATTTCATTGAAGGGGCAACACTGCAAGTAAATCTTCTTTTACCGAACAATCATTAAAATCCATTCTTAATAATATGATTCATTGAGCAGTATTGCGCATGTCTGTTGAGTTGATTTGTCATTCTGCAAACTCAAAAAAGGGGGTAAAAACCCATTTTTTTTCATATCATTTTGATTTTGGTATTCGATATTTTTAGCCCCATTGCTTCTATTCTACGAGTAACAATATTTCTTGACAATTGAGCATTTTCAATTTCTGTAATTATTTCTTTTTTAAGCTCTTGAAATCATGTTTCTGGAGCTTCTTTCATTGTGTTTCCATTGTCAAACTGTTTCTGGTGCACTGCGGGGATGTGAAGTGTAATTTTGTCGCGCATGCGCGGCCCTCGATTCCGTTGCACACTCAGTGAGTGCAGGCTGTTGATGCTGATTTCTGCTCTTTCAGTTTGCATTTTCTTAAACTGCTTCCCATAGGAAATTCATTGAAATATTTTTTATAAATTGTGGTAAAATGTCATTCCACGTTGTATTTTATTTTTTTGGAATCGTAGGTGTTGAGCCGCTTCTTATACAAGCCTGTTGATTTTCTTGAAACGATCCTATATTTTTTTGTATTGGATCAATTAACGCGAGGATTGTAAATTTCCCCAAAATTATCCTTTATTTCGATCTCCAGTATTTTAGCAATTTGAATTCTACGTAACGTTCAATCACCGTTAAATCTTTGAAGTTGCTTTGAGCTCAAAACTGCATACTTGACGGATGAACTCGGTTAGTTTATGACGTCTTGCAAGACATTTCTTACTATTCCAAATGTTTACGGTCAAGTATTGGTGATTACTTTTAATCCTGCAGATTTACCATCAAGGGGTTGCTCTGACAAATAATTATTGGATAAGAGGACCGTCATGGTTAAAAGAGAGCGAACAAGATTGACCAAATTCAGAAAATAAGTTGAATGAAAAAATGTTCTAAGAAAAGGTAACATCGCGATTCTTTTAGAAAAACTCATGCTTCAAAATCGCTTTTGGCTTATTTCTCCAATGATCGCAAAATATTAAGAAAGGTACGTCGGATGTTGAGATTTTATAACAATGCACATAAATTAACAAGAACGTCAAAGTTTTTAACTAAAAGTGAATGAATTAAATGAAGATGAGAAAATAATGATAAAAGTTGTTCAGAATGAATGTTTCCATGATAGTAGCTTAAAAGAATTTAAGTCTCTGTTTGTCTTTAGACACAATCGTGGTTTACTTCGAGTGAAGACAAGATTAATGTAGAGAAAGGATTCAGAAAATTTTAAATATCCCCAATGTTTTATTGCCAAGTGAACATAAATTGGTAAAACTGCTTATATTAGAATTATTTGATCATGCTAGACTTATATGATTTTCTCTTTGAGGTCTACTGTCACCCCGTAGAGGGGGCTCCAGTAGTCAATCTTAAAAAAAGAAAACTCGGGTGTAGGCTTCATCTTTTCATCGTGGCTCAAAATGGTGAGGTGATTGGCAGTGTTTTCTGGTTTCAATCAACAAAAATGTGGTGATGCAGCAATAATCAAACCTTATCTCAACCGCGGATAAAATTCTTTCACAATCATTATTCATTCAAGTCTCAAAAGTTAAAATTATTTTTGACTATCTGTTCAGTTAAATTAACATATGTATAGATCATTTTTACGAGATGGATTCGTCATTTTGAAATTTTGTTGATAATATGCTTTCATTTATTATTTTAATTTACTCTGTAAAATATTTTTTTCATTAAAACTTTTTCGCAAAATTTTTGAATTGTGTCAGTTTTGGATTTTTGTTTTTAAATCTTTTTATTTGAATTCAATAGTTAAAACCGTTCTAGATTTTATTCATTTCTAAAACTGAAATCGAGAATGAAAATCTTTGAATAACAACCAAATAAGAAGTAACATAAATGAGAACGATTTATCATAATTTTTGGAAGAATTTGTCATTTGATGCTGACTAGAAAAAGAGCTGTTTCCATGGAAAACTTATTTACCTCTAGAACTCTTACTTCTAAAGAATTTTTTTTTACTTAAATCAGGGATAAAAGTTCATTCAGAGAAAAAATGGGAATTTGCACGGGAACGTGAATATTTCCCGACTGTAAATGAAATTTCGAGATGACTTCATTAGCATACTCCATGCATTTTCAAGAATTTTCTTTTCTTACTTTAATCATGGGAAGGAACACCAGCTAATGTTCTCTGATTTATTTTAAACCACTCAGACGTTGGCGCCATTTTTGTCTTTTTTAGAACATTTTGTACAGTTTCGTTTGTAAAATCTAAAACGGCTGAATAAATAAAATTTTATTTTGAGGTAAAATACAGAGGCAAAATCTTTTTAGATTATGTTTTAGATGCTATATGAAGATTTAATTTCTTCTTACACAAACATTTGACAGACTAATTAAAAAATTGACTGAAAAAGTTTCAAAAAAGTAAAAAAAAATCTTCAAAAATTTAATTGTTTTCAATATTAAATCTCATAATTTTTTAAATACCTGTAAGTAATATTATAAAAATGTATCTCTACAAATAATTTCTACAAATGTATCTCTACAAATACGTTTATATAATAAAAAATAATTAAGTCAATTAGAACTCTGAAAAAATCATTTGGAAATTGAATTTCAAGCTTTATTACTTTCATCAGTTTTGCCAAAAGAATTTGTTAGAAAGTTCGTAAAGTGAAGTATTTATGAACTTTCTTTGTCATTTGAAACTGACGATTTCTTTTGATCACTTTTAACTCCCTCAAATCCACCCATATAATTT
The DNA here is from genome assembly GCA_037975125.1 of Latrodectus hesperus. Lineage (NCBI taxonomy): Eukaryota > Metazoa > Arthropoda > Arachnida > Araneae > Theridiidae > Latrodectus > Latrodectus hesperus. The sequence continues at coordinate 15,758 of JAJQOW010000088.1, forward strand.
AAAAAGTCCAAATAAATACTATTAAGTTACGAAGCAATATGTTATAAAAATGTTTTAAGAATAACATTTGTGAATGCCCTTGGGGTGATTATATTTAAAAATTTCAGTTTCACAATAGTTGGTAGTGCAACTGACATGATATTTCAACTGAGAGGATGGGAAACTGCAAAACCAAAGTTTGAAAAATTGACCTACTGATTACCTTTGCAATAAACTGCTAAATAAATATAATACGTGGCTTACTGATGAGGTATTCTCATATCAAAATTCAATCTCATCGACAAGTTGATGCCACAGTTGATAAAAAAAAATTGGTTTTTACTCTCCTTTTTAACCATGAAGTGGTTTTTTCCTTTTTTCAAGGTCCTTAGTACGCCATTTTATTACGATTCTCATTGGTTTAAAATACCCATGACGTCTGATAACGTTTCGTTCAAGTCTATTGATATCATATTAGGATGACGTAATCCCATATCACATTGTAATGGTCGACGAGTTCATTTTTTTAACCATGAAGTGGTTGTTTCTTTCGCTCCAGTGGAGCACAGGACTGCGTCACGTAGTTACAACTCTCGTTGGTTTAAGATATCCATGACGTTAGATAACGTTTCATTGCGTCACATCATATTGAGAAGGCGTCGTAAATCCGACTTGTCGATCAATTTGCTGCTTGTCTTCCAATCGCATACTTCGAGCGGCAGCACACAAGGCGAAGTTCACCGTAGAAGGTCGGAGAATAGTGTCCAAGTTCGTTTTGTTAATAAAACGATTTCTTGTATAAGGAGCAACACTTCAGTCTGAGAAGTCGTTTTCAATGGATTCAAGCCATTAACACGTGGACAATAGAATAACAGAAAAAGTAAAATGAAAAGACATGACAAACATCCACATTATGGTAAGTTTAAATTGACCAGAATGGTTTAAATTTAATAAAATTTTATTAATTAATAGAATTATATAAATCAATAATTGCAGTATCTGTAAACGATTTAATTTGAATCTTAAGACAATTGCTTTGCGTACTTTAACCTTAAAAATTTTCTTTTAATTAATATGGCTGAAACAATAAAAGGCAAATTTGTAAGACGCGTGTGTGTGTGAGCACAAAAAGTTCGTTGAATTTTTTTAAAATTTATTTATTCTAATTTGCCAAAGGGAAAAAAAATTCGGATTATTTTTCTTTTTATCCTTTGACCAGAAAACACAAGAAGAGGTTTGATTTATTGGTCACTCAACGGTCATTTTTTGCACACGAGGGCTAATGAGACCGGGACCTACGGTTTAAAGTGGATTCTGCACCACTACAAACATCCATGCATATGGTGGTATTCGAACCCACGAGCTGTTGAACCGAAGACAAGAGCGCTCAATTTTTAAATAAATATGGTTTAACAGCAAATGTATCAAAAGTCCTGTGCTAGATATTTCATTTTTGGGACCCTCGCCAACGATTACCGTATATTGTGGAATCCATTTTAAAACACCCTCACCCCAAAACATTTAAAGAATTGAAATGATTCATCGACTTCTAAATTTTTTCGTCGTTTTCTACAACGTGAAACTCACAATCAACTTCATTGAATGGCTCAAAACGGGATGATCATCGTAAGATTAAAGAGTCAGAACAGGCCATAAAACGAATTTCAAAATTCACCAAACCCTTACCACCTGCTATTTTGCTGGACTTCGGTCTGCAGAATTCGTCTGCGTTTCTTTGCATCTAATCCCCGTTGATACATCACCCGTCGGACGCGTGGAGGATCTAAAAAGCCACTTATAAGACAATCTTTAGCTTTCTAAAACTTAGATGGTAATCACGCCTTTTTCAGCTTTCAAGCTGCTTACGACGGACCTTCTAAAAAGCTCTGATAAAACCTTTCACTGCTGACTAGAAGGGTCGAAAGGTTTTTATCCGCTTTACTTGAAAATGAATGATCGCAGCCTTCAGTGGAACAGGTTTTGGCCCTGTGCTCCAGTGGAACCGAAGCAAGGTGTGGAAAAACTGTCAAGTTTCCAAGAAACTAGTGTGAGTGAAAACACTGCGTGTTGAAGTGCGCGCAGTTGGGCGAGTTGAATTGCTGCCAACTTATGCTTGGCAACCCATGAACTTCAAATTCGTTCGCTCCAGAAAACTAACTTGCTTTCTCACTTTGGCTAGCTGGCGCGTTGGCCAAACGATGCTATTCTGTTTGTATGTGTATATAATTTTTTTATAATTACAATTTTTTGCACTTACTTGTTAATGTTTTAAATAAAATAGTTATTTTTAACCAAGGCATGTCTATGCAGATAACTTTACATAAAATAAAAGCTGTTTTAATCAATTAACGATGTAAAGTAGAATAAGTAAAAAATATTATAAGGTAACTGCCTGAAAAAGGAACTTTAAAATCTATTATTAGCATAACATTTTAATGAGAACAAGATGAATTATTTAGAAAACGAAGGGAAACACTTAGAGGGAAAAAATGTGATACGTAAATATAGAAATTAAATGAGGAAAATAATAAGAAGAATGTATTCCTTTTCTCTTTACGGGAAGAAGAGAGTTTTCGAATTCATTTGTGTGGAGAGTCTAACAATACCCCCAGATAATCTGTTCTCTCAAAGCCTTCGAATCAAAAAGACATCTTAAAAAACTGAAAAACTAAGGTCGATTAAAAAAGAGAAAGAACAAAATCACAAAAGTTTATCGAAAGAAACTACGAATCCTATTTTAAAAAAAATAACCTTTTTATATACATATATACTACAATAAGCTTATAAACAGATAGAGGAATTAAGATAGAGAAAGTATATGATAACTGGAAATCATTTGAAAAAAAGAATCGAAATCGTAGATTAACTTTCTAGGAGAAACTACAACTCCTTGGCTAAGCAACAATCGAGGAGGAAAAGACAAGTTAAAAGGATTTTGCGAAAAGATAGAAGTAGACGACATTTTATGGATGAAGCTATACATTTTATGAAAAATAGAAGGCTGAAAATTATTGCTGAGAAATTATAAAAATTATTATAGTAAAGGTAATTATAATTATGAAAACCCAAAAAATTCATAAAAATGACAAATGAATATTTTTGTAATAACTAAAATTCTAGAATATAGGGTCTAGTATAATTCTAGAATATATATTCACACACACAACTGAGAGAAAATAAAGAACAGCCACAGAATAACTAAACTCTCTTTGTTAAAAAAAAAAAAAAAAAAAAAAATCAGGCACTCTTAAATTTTTTAAAAACAGCAATAAGATTTCTCCGTAATTATTGGGGTTCGTAAAAAATAGGTTCAAGATCCAACATAAGCCGTAGGAACGAAACTTAATAGAGTTTCCTGATCCAAAATGTTAATAAGTGTAGAAATTGAAAATGAATGAATCAAATACCTTAATAAATGAAATTTTAATTTATTTACGTTTTTGCTTTGTGAAAGATATCTTTAAAATGAGAGAATTTGTGAAAGGAATTGGAATTAAAATTGTCGACTCCATCTGACTTAATTGAGTCAGCGTTTTTAGAATGTTTATGTATGTTTTAATAAACTCATTGTTTATTAAATTCAATGAAATTCAAGTGTAAAATAAATGAAATTGGAATTGAGTTGGTAATATACCTGATGATTTTGTTTTTGATTGATGTTAGTAAAAATTCGCTCACTAATATTAGACTTACGATTGTCAAATTTAGTCATTCTTCTTTATTTAAAGTCGCCGACAGATGGCGGAGGAATGAGCGACGCGAACTTCGAAACAGTCGGTCCCTGGTTCGAATCTTGGTTCGGTCACGGATGCTCCTTTCTTTTTCCGTGTGCTTTTCTTTCACCTTCGCCGCACCCCCAAGGAGTCCCCCACGATATCAGTAACGCTGAATCACCCCTAGTAACGCTGAATGGATTGATCTTAACATCAGCCGGGCACTTTGGGAAAAAAGATTTAAGTCATTTTACTCAAATGTCTGATAAGCTATTCACATGAAGTCCTTCCTTAATGTTGTTATTTAAAACTTAATCTTATTGTTTAAGACTATTATGTTAACTAATTAGTTTACATTATTTTTTAAGGAATTTGGGAAAATTTTAGTGATGGAGAATGAATGCGGTTGAAACTCATGATTAAATGATCATCACACATTAATATTACAGGATCAGCCAACGAACCGGGATTGAATAAATTTGGCTTACTTGGAAAGTCAATGTAAATTGCAAATATTGGCACCCAAATGAATGGCCTTAGGTATATCATCA
>JAJQOW010000088.1:25000-180642 GCA_037975125.1 Latrodectus hesperus
GAAGACCCATAAGGTGTTTATCACTTACCATACATAAATTTTTTCTTAAAAAAATATTTTATTATCATTTCATAAATATGTCCATTTTCAATATTGGGAAATGTTGACCAATATGAGTTGAGGAAGTTCATTTTCTGGTTTATAAGTAAATAATCAATATTCGATATTTACGTACATCCCGTTGACCGTTTGTGTGTGGGGAAATATATGACTCTAATTTATATATTTAATATATTTAAGTTCTAATTTTACCATTTTTTGCATTTTTAGTGCTTACAAATTTTAAATATTTATTTGTAAATTATGTTTTTATTCATTGTTTGCATATTTTAACTGTTTAAATAATTTCGCTCATATTCTGTACAAAAGGATAAAATTGGGATCAGTTGGCAACACATTTTCTGGAGAAAAAGGTGAACCGGATGTAACTCACTTTGATCTGGAATGCTAAGAATAAAGGAAGCGCAACAGGTGGACATAAGGGAATGTGTTTATAAAATCGTTGCCACTTCATTTATGGAAATCAAATTATTCTATAATGATCCATCGAAGCATAAAAATTAAATATGTGCATTCATTTTCATTGTTCTTAAGAATTAATCTTCATCAATTCCTTTCAATCCAATACATTTACTCACCACTATTCATTAAAGTTTTTATAAATCTGTTTATTTTATTCATGCGTTCGTTCTTAGAAAAAGTATGTGTGAGGTTGTCGCGAACCTGTCGTTTCCAGGATTAACACAAAATACCTTTAATTTGGACGACCCATTTATTTAACGTTAATATATACAACATTAATTATTAACACATAAATTAAGATGTTTCTTTCCACATTACTCGAAGACAACTATAACTTCCATCGTCCGTGGCCACTCGTGTTCACACAGCCACACCGCTTCCATCGACAGACAACGAAATGGAAAGTTCTCCTTTCCTTCTGCGCGTGCAACCCAAAGAATGGAGATAAAATGATTTCTCGTTACGGTTGCAGCGTCATTTTGAAATATGAAATTCCACAGTCTAAGACAAAATGAAGTGAATGAACAGTTCCTCAAAATGCTGTTTTGGTTCGCAGTATGAAATCTCGTGTCTGAAAAGAATAAAAATGAATCGAATGGGGTGCTTTGAACACAGTTTAGAAGTTGTTGGAGTTAATAACTATTTTTCCATTCGCGTTCTAATCCCAAGAAGCGCGTCTTCTAAAGGGGTGGGAGCGAATATCGGTTTTTAGAAATGAGAAATATTTTGAAAGCCATTTCTCGGCGGACCTGTGAGAGGGCTGCACTGCAATAAACACAATTTCATCCATTCCTGGTGCATGCAAAAAAGCAGCACTTTTTGAAGCGAGTGCTTTTTAGAGGGAAATCGAAAATAGACAAGAGCTGCGATCCTTGGTGAATGAGCAGGAATCGTTTGCATAATGAAACGAAGACAAAAAGAAATTCGAATTGCACGTGACTTGTGGTAACATGTCTATTCGTGCATTTGATTTTCGAGGACCTCAAAAGTTCTACTGAAACGTATAGAAAACATATAAAAATACGTTTTCCGTCCTCAGTTGTCTTTCTTTTCTCGAAGTGAAAGTATCTAATTATGCTTTTTTTAAATTAATTAGAAATTTCGAAAGAGGTCTTAGTTTTTATATTTAAATTAGCTGAAATCCTCATATAAGTTTCACGCGATTCGGTGCGGTCGTCCTCCAACCACAGATAAAAATGGGTGGACAAATAGTGCGACGATTTTATCCACACAAATATGTTGGTATTCTAAACATTTCTCTCCTTTCTTATTTCTTTTCGGAGGCACGTGCTCAACGGTGCCATCGACAGGGTCTCACTCTTCAGAACGAGAGGTAATGGATTCGATCCTACCCAACTCTTGAACGCCTTCTGCATGCTCGTCCCTCAGAGCGGGTGCTTTAGAATGGTTCAGGGTTTGTGTCGTGGCGACACGTGACCTCCCTCCGTGGTTGCGAAGGCCTTGCAGCGACGTCATGGGACTGGGTTTAGGTTTGCTGGTCGCTCAACGGTCATTTCTTGCACACATGAGACAATCTACGGTTTAAAGTGAATTCCGAACCACCCCAAACATCCATGGCCACAGGGGTATTCGAACCCACGAACCGTTAAAGAGAAGACCGCTCACCGTTCGGCTTCAGAAAATGTCTCTGGGTGCACATGGATTCAAAGCATCCTCGTCTGATTGTATGGCTTCCATGTTTTGAATGATTACTATTTGATAAACAATATTTTATGACAGTTTTAAAATCTTTATACATTGATATACATTATGTGTGGGTAAGTGCCCATTTATTTTGAAGTCAGTCATTTATATTGTAATGAAGCAGTAGTTTGCACTTCAGTGTCAACAATTCTATCCAATAAACAATCATTTCATTGAAAAAATACTTGAAACTGTTGATCTGGAGAAGAGACATCCACTTCCCCATGGGTTATCATCTTTTTCGCGTGCAATCCGCCTTCATCACGGAATTCCGCCTGTCAGAAAAGCGATTCGCTCTCTCTTCAGTTTTTCGGGTAATAAGGGAACATTCATAAATTTAGTCATGTAACATTCAACTAAAGAATTTACTGTGTTATTTAGTTAGGTCTAAATTTAATACATATGTATGTGTGTGTGTAATATTATAAATTCAAGATAAGTTAAACCGTTAGAATAAGAGTTCTTTGATAATGTAACCTATTTTAAAACAATTCTAAATTTATGAAAGTTCCCTTATATTGCCCCGACACTGAGGTCCTAAAACACAGGTGCCAGCGAATGCTTAAGACCTTTCTTATACATTTAACAGCCCCGTAGCACCCCCAACGTGAATCCCCTTCAGTAAGAAACAACCCACTGTTAGGGCCACATCTATGTTGGAGATGGACAGTTCAATTTTATTTCATCTTTTCTATCAATAAACACTACTTGGAATATGTGTATCTGCGGCGTCCATTCATTGTCATCAGCTGCTGCTCACTGCTTCTCCACTAAACTCTTAAATTATTATATTCAAAAATAATCGTGTATATATATATATATATATATATATATATATATATATATATATATATATATATATATATATGGATAATATTTTTTCTGTACAGGTGATTTTACGTGGTTTGTTATGAAATAAAACTAATTAGAAATGGATGAAGAAATTATATTGAAAGACAACAGGAAATTTAGTAAGTAATTTTTAATTGCATTTCTTAATTAAGTTAGTTTAAATAAGTCATTTTATTCAGTTTGTATGCTCATTTTCTAAAGATAACATTTTATCCTACTTGTATATGTTTTGGCTTCTGTTAAGAATTGAATGTAAAAATTATGACAGTGAAAAAAATATAACTGCATTCCAATATTTTAATTAAATAAATACGAGAAACGGATTTTAGTATTGTAAAATGTAAGAGTGGGTGATGAGAAAAATTATTGTTTAAATTTTGTTTCATAATGGAAATTCGAATGTTTTCTTCCGTACTTTCACCGCGCATGTTGGATGCCTTTCCCCAGAATTTTCATTGCGTTACACATTTCAATAAAGAGAAAAAAATGACATCTTGATGAGTCTGGTTGCATGAACAAAAATATGCATTGCACTCTACGTCTCAAAGTTAAGGTAAAAGAAAAATGATTTCATTTCACCGTCAGAAATACAAACTATCATCTGAAAGTGCTTCGACTGAAGTTTTCCACCCTTCACTGAAACAACTTGAGATATTTTTATATCGGAAATTTCTTTATTCTAAGGAGCATAAATTTTGAAACCTGATTTATTCCATAGTAAAAAAAACTTCCTTAACACTGTCCGAATTCCATTTAAAATGTTAATAACAATTTTCAAGAATATATGAAAACTGATTTAAGATTCATGGCAAGCCGCCTATCAATAGAATGCGTCCTCGTAGACACACTGTTAATCAGCAATTGCAGAGGCATTCAATGGAAGCGTCGTTGTCTTGAGTGATGCGTGAAAACGGGGACGAGTCATTTTTCAGTTAGAATGCGAACCAATTTTAGAAATTTATCATTCATGAAAGAAAGAAATGATTTAGGCCATAATTCCTAATTACAATTATAATCCTTAAATAAGCAAACAGGTGATTTTTTGGAAATAATGTTGTTAATTTATTAATTATCAAAAGAAAGAGATAATTATATAGGATTAAAAGTTGACGGATATAGAAAACTTATAATTAAAAAAATGTAAGCTCTCTTATATAATTGCATTATTTCTAAATTTAAGAATATAAGTTTATGAATATAAAAATAATTATACTTTTAAAATAAAATATTTATGCACCAATATAGTTTATGAATGCAAGAGGAATTCTGTTTTTAAATTAGATATTGGTGTACTGATAAAGTTTTATTAATAATTATTGAAAAAACCTGAGCGTATTTTAAATTCCTTTGTAAAATGAAATTTTTGATTTAAAACTAACTTCTATAATTTTAATATTATTCTATTGGAAAAAATATTTCTAGTGGTTTGGAAGTGGTTAAAATATATATAGATAATTAGAGAGTCAAGCCACCATCTAAATGTCTAGGTACTATAATAACAAAAGTAATCCCAAAAATTTCTATTGTAATAAAATTTTAAAATGTGTTTACAAATTTTTATTAAAATGTTTATTGGAAATTGTAATACATTTTTTTTAATGTGTCGCACATTAGTGTATTGAAAAACTTAAAATGATAATAATGAGACGTAAAAAAAATTAAATAAATGAAATTTAAACACCCGAATAAGTATCAACTCACTTTTGATTGGGCGATAACTGTTGCACGTGATCCATCCATTCAGTCCACTTGATGAAAGAGACATTATATTCTAAATAAGCAATGTAAAATTTAAAAAAGTATTAAAAACCTTATTGCTTATATACTACAATGTTCAATATAATAATTAAGATCGGAAGCTAAATTGACGAAAAGTCGTTCAGCAGTTCTAAATCTAAAAACTGTGGTTGAAAGCGAAAAAAAAAAAGTTATTATTCTATAAATGTTTTCTCTTAAAATATCGAGTGCATTTTAGCACGAGCCCCATCAGCTTCCCATTCAGTATCAAGATTCCGCTGAAGCATTATCGCTGTGGAAATCGCTCTGTTTGTTTATATTTGATGAAACGTAAACATTGGCTTTTGAAATATTTTTAAAAGATAATTCGAAAATGCGATATGAAAGAGAGCATCTGGTGGGTTGACCTCCACCCGTCCTGGGGATGTTTACTTTTCTCAGGAATCTCGCTCATATTCTATCGCAGTTTGTAGGTTTGAGCAGCCATGAGACCCGAACAGAGGCCATTTCTGCAGGGAAAAGTATTCATGAGGAAATTGATGAATATTTCTATCGACAACTCTTATCAAAGAATTGTTAGATTTCATGCGCTGCAGAATTTGTGAACTTATCAGGCTCAATCAATCGCTCTTAAAACTCATATGATAGTAACTACGAAGGCATTTGCTGGTCAGAGAGCTGCAAAACATGTCAAGTCTCCTGAAATAGTTTTAGTCATCACGCTTCATGGATTAGTTCACGGGCAGATCTGTTTCCAACTTGCCCTTAGCAATTTTGTATTCAAAGAATACGAGTTCAATACGTCAGAACATTTATAATATTCCCACTTTTCAAAAAGAATTCTTTCTGAAGTAAAATGTTTGGGTTTAAGAAAATTGTTGTGAGTTCGGCGACGTTGATGAGACAGAGCAGAAACAGCAAAATGCAATAACACTACAATTTTAAGAGCACTACGAACTTTTTGAGCCCATGTTTTACAAATCTGCTTTTTGTTATTTCAGCAATATTAATGAAAAGAAAATTTTTAATGTTGGACTAAGCAAGGCAATCATCTTAAGATTCAAAAGAGATGGTGTTTACAAATCTTGCAATTATTAATTTAAAATAAAGTATAGCAGACTATATTATGGGCATTCTGTAAAAACTACTCAATCTTACTCAATGCGAGCTATAAGCCTACGAGCATAAAGTTCCAAAACAGTTTTTGTCGTAACCTAACCTAATTTAAAATTCTATAAAGCCCCTATTACATTAGAGTTGCCAAAATTTCAATTTGAACAACTCTTATAGCCTTAACATTACGTGACGTCACAGCTCAAATTTCAGAGATTCATTCTATTTGTCCAATACAGACATTTTCTAACAGCTGCGCAGTTGAAATTTGTGCATTATTTTGTTTTCGTCAAGTTTCATGCCAAATGAAAGTTATTGGCGTTATAAGTTGAAGAAAATCAGCAAGTTTTTTTGTGCACGCAGCAGCAACTCGGGCAGTTCATATCGCCAATGATTTTAAAAACTGATCAAGTTTTGTCTTCTTTTCGCCAAGCAGAAATAGTACAAGAAATGGTTGTTTTTTTTTTTTTCATTTTTGTTGTCATAATTCAGTGTTAATGAGCAATCTTGAAGTTGTCAATTTTTAAACAAATTTAGATTTCGAATGGGCATATTAATTGGTACTTTTCCGTTTCGCCGGCGCAAATATCGCCAAGCGAAAATTAAGTCGCCAATTGGCGACAACACACAGTATACACATAAAAATTTTTAAATAATGTTGTTTTACATAAAATTTTTTAAATTTATTTATTTAATTGTTGTTCTCGTGTTCACGCTATGCGTGGACAGATCGATGCCAGAGCCTCAATTTATTTACTTATTATATTCGATTACAATTTATTGGGTGATGCATATTTCAAATCTTATTATTTTTTCAATACTTTTTTATGTGAATTTGTTACGATTATTATTTTTTAAGATGTATTTTTAAAATCCGATTTTTTCTAGAGAGATTTTATGAAATTATTAAATTTGTATATATATTAACATAGCATAAAATTATGAAATGGGGAAAAGAAGAGTCGAAATAAAGTCAGTGACAGTAAAAGTGACAGTAAAAGGCCGTCACATGTTTTGGAAACGTAGCAGTTAAAGGTTACCCGCGGAAATGTTCCCTCTTGCGCCGGTTGTATCATTTTTGGCGACATTATCGCTCGTGCCGGCGAAACGGTAAAGTAACTATTAATTTCAATATAAAAGAATTTAACTGCTTAAAAATTTTATTACATTTTAACGAAAACTTTATAATATAAATTTTTTTTAAATAATTTGAAAGTATTTTCAAATATTTATACAGATATTCTTAATACGATATTTTTTTATGTAATAAAAATGTAATTCAAATTTTAAAACTTTATTATCAAATATAATGAAGAAAATACCAAAATTTAGTATTAAAATATCATATATTTGTTATTTCATATTATTTTTAATTAACTTAATTCAAATTTTATACGATTTAAAATCTAAAAATTTTAATTTAAAATTGTAAAAAATAACATTTTTATAAAAGATGTACTATTTATTTTTCATTTTTGGATTTTGTAGATGGTTTTAGTTTTGATAGATACTTTCAAGTACAATTACTTTAAAACCATATCAATATTTAATTTGTAAATCTGGATAGCTAAAATAAAGTTAAAACATTGTATTGACCAGACTTCTGGATTTTGCCAGATCTTCTGGACCAGACTGACCGCCTAAATGGTATTCTTATTAAATACTTAATTTTTTACCCTCTATAAGAACTTAAAATTTAAAAAATTTGCTTTGTTTACAATACACACATTTAAAAAATATCATTAAGTACTGAATGTTTAATAGTTAGGCATAAATATATTATTAAACTTTTAAAAATGTTTTTTAACAATAAATTGCATTCACACTTTTCTTTTCATAATATTTTTTAAATCTTGATTATTCAAGGCTTATGTACGTAGTGTATTCATCAATGTTTCTTACCAAAGGACTGCCCAAAGTGAAAGAATGCCGACAGAAGTCTTATTCTAATTTTAAAAAAATGTGCATTCAGACAATCGTATCCTGTAAGACGATGAAATAATGCCATGGCATTATGTGTCGACTTCTACTTCCTTTATAACTATTTCATACATCGGCTGTATGAAATAATTCTAAAGGAAGTAGAAAATGTAAAATAATTGGGGCAAAGTCATTTATAAAATGTTAAGTCAAGGATATGCTTACATCTTAAAAAAATGATAATAATAATAAATTTAGTAAATAAATAGAGTAATAGATTGAAGAACTTGTTTTATTTTCTTAATAAATTGTGAAGGTTACAGAAAAGAAAATTTTTTAAAACATTGATACATTCAGACAAAACATTTTTACAAAAATGACATAAGAAAAATATCAAAATTTAACAGCGAAATTGATTTAAACAAAACGAAGACAATCCATTTTAGATATTCATATGAATTAATTATCATTTTAAATTTTGGCTATAAACAAAATTCCCAAATAAGAATTTATCACGACAACTGGAATCTTCTATTAAAATATGGCAACCTTAAAAATTATATCCAGAAAAGCGATTTATTATTAAATTTAGTAAAATAGTTATTTTCTTACAGCGAACCTGAAAGAAATCTCAACATTCATTGGACGAATGGCTGAAATTTGAGCTGTGACGTCACGTAATGTTAAGTCTATGGGAGATGCTCAAATTGAAATACCGGCAACGCTAATGTAATAGGGACTTTCATGATTGAAATTTTTTAAATTTTAAATCGTCCTCATTGGTTTAAACTAACCATAAAGTGGATGTTTGGTCTTGTTTTCATTTTGCTTTTTTTTCAATTTTATTGTCCATGTGTTAATGACTTGAATCAATATGAAAAAGGACTTTCTCAAACCGATGCTTTGCTCTTTATATAAGAAATCTTTTTATTAGCAAAATGGACTTCGACACTAGTCTCAGATATTCTGCGATGAACTTCGCCTTGTTTGCTGCCGCTCGAAAAATGCAGTTGGAAGACAGGCAGTAAATTCATTGAGAAGTCGGATATACGACGCTGTCCCAATTCGATCTCAATGACGTGGACGAAACATTTATCAGACGTCATGGGTATTTTAAACCAATGAGAATCGTAATAAAAAGGCTAAGGATCTAGCTGGAACGAAAGAAACCACCCTTTTATGGTTAAAAAGATGGGTTTTCTTCTTCATTCACTCACAATTACATGGACTGGGATAATCTTGTACCGTTTCTACAATGCAGAAACTAAAACAGTCAGAGTCCTGGCTTCATTTTCGACTCACATTCCTCAGTGGAGGTTTCTAGACATTTCTTCAGGGTTTCTAGACTCGAGAATGTTGACATATGGCGGCAATAATGTCGTTACGTCGCCAAAAGCGCTAAGTTTTCTTAGATTTTACAGACTTATTTCTCAATTCTTAAAACCGTTGTTTTTAAGGAATAATGGTTGTTTAGGCCATTATTTTCCATATTAAACGATAATAACACCATGAAACTAGTAAGTAAATAAAAATGTAAGACATTCACATTTTTATATATACGTTTTCATCACAATATATTCATCAGCATAAATTATGAAAGTATTATTTTTGATGATTCCATGCATATTTTATATAGCATTCTATAAAATTATCTTACTGAGCGACCCAGATGATCTGAATGTCACCAGGAGCTGTTATCTAGACCACCTCGCACTTTCATTTTGCCTTTTCTGGTGAAGTATGACAAACGTTACATCAGGAGACATTTAACGGGATAGTGAAAGACAAATCCAATGAAGCGAGTGGCGTGCACGATGTCTAAGAATCGCATATGGAATATTTTTGCAAGAGGGAACAGTAATTCTCTAAATTACTCTATCAAGAAATAATGGTTCAATTTAACATTTTAATAGCGTTGGCTGATGTAGGGCTTTTCTTTTGATTTCTGGCCATCAAATTTTAGATGCTGATAATTTGGACGGCCCAGAAGGTTATTGTCAGGAAGGCCCATTGGATGGCCCAGAAGTGTCACGGTTGCACAGGTGCTCCTGTATTCATTATGTCAATAAATAATGACGCCACGGTGATCCTTTTATTTGTGTTCGACGGACACCATCAATGCAGCTGTGAGTACAATGCTAACTGGCAATGTCAGCAACAATGGCACTATTTTTCAGTATATTTTGGGCAAAACACCTGATACAATGTTAACAAGGTTCTTCATTCCTTTGGTAAAGAATTGCGGCGACTTCTGGCAATTATTGCCAAACTGCTGTTTCAATTTCCGTCTTTGAGTTGAAGCGCTGTCTTTCAATTGTTTCTTCTCTTGCGTTTGATTCGAGTCAACCTGCCACCTGGTGTTGAGGATCCTCACCAGAAACTGCGTCCATTTCGATGCCCTTTGACTACTCTCCTTGCCGGACAGCGAGGAGTCCTGACAGGCCTGTAATGCTTCGGAAATTCATTGAGAAGCCACTTCGTCTTTGGAAGCAGGAGAGATATCAAAGTGAAGCAAACAGTTTTCTGTAGCTTTAAAAGTCATGGTAGTGGTGATAAAATGTTTAAAATATTTGCAACACTATTGGCAAAGAATGGATTTATGATTCATCCTTGCACACTTCTCACATTCTTCCGTTACAAGGCCAACGATTTCAAATTATACAATTATTTTATATGGTTAGTATTTATTACTGGAGTCATGACACTTTACTGTTCCTGATGATTTCCTTTTAGTTCTATTCTCTCAGTAGATTCAAACTTCTTTTGATTTTGACATTATAATTGGCGGCGAATGGTTGATCTAAAATTATTAGAAGGCTAGCTAAGTATTTCAGGAATAAAGAGTAAACAATTTCAGAGTTGAAATATTTTTTTGTATTTTAAACTTCTCAGAATACAAGAAAATAAAAAATAGCATTAATTATTAAATGTTGCAATGCACTTAAAGAAAGGAGGGGCATCAGCTGCACGAAGTCTTGGAATGCACGGAAGAGTTCTTCTTCAGAGCGGCAGATGGCGCTCATGGAATGTTAGGAGAAGGGCGCTACAGAATGGCATATTTATCAACCGCTTAAAATTGAGAATATTTGGAAATAATTTAATTTAGAAATACTTTTATTTTAAGTATTTTATCAGCTCATATTTATATTAAGAAATCCTTACATGATCTTCATATATGGCATCGTTTTTTGCAACTGAGCAGAATTGTGTAAATGAGAAGTACAAATATTTAACTATGCATCATTTAAATAATGATTGATTAAAAATCAAATGACTCGGAACCCTTGAAACTATATTGTAAAGCCAATACAAAAATCATTATAAATTTACTGTTTTTTTACTGCAAATGAATAAAAGTACTTAAAAGCATAACATTTTTAATGTTGGTGTTAAATAAGGCAGTAGTCTTAGGATTTAAAAAGATTGACTTTAAATTTTGCAATTATTATTTTAAAATTCTATTAATGAATGGAGTTTTTAAAAATTTTAATCGTTCTTGTACCGATTTAAATTAACCATAACGTCTTGTCTTTTTCATTTAGTTTTTTCTTCTGTTCTGTTGTCAACGTGTTCTTCTTCTTCTTCTTCTTAGAATTGGGTTTGTATGTCATTGGGCACCTCTGCTTTTATCAGCATTTTGTGCCATTAACTCCAAACCCAATGTTTCCTAGTTCCAGTTGCTCGGGTCACCCACTTTATTATTAAAGTCCGATAACCCTTTAATGGAGTCTAGGTGTAACTCTCTAGTATGGTTGATGTCTAAAGAAGTTAATCTAGGGAGGGCAAGAGCCTCGCATTAATAAATGATATGCTCTGCCGTTTCCTCTTGCGTATGACATTTCCAGCAGATAGGGTCTTGCTGAAACAGTCCCATCTGGTCAGAGAGTCAGTCATACTAGGGATAGCTTCCTGACTTTCACCAGAAGATGGTTTGGAGGTCATTTCTACCTCAAGTGAAGGATTCATTACTGCCCCTTTACAAGACTGCCTCTGAGTTCCCTTGTCTTTTTCAGCAAGGTCTACTTCAGAGGCATCACCTGCAGATGCAGAAAGGTTTGTTATTTCTTGTGTCTTTTCAGCCACAAGATAACAATTTATAAGCTCAGGTAATTTAAGTCCACCCAGCATTGCCTGAGATACTGGGCAAGGCAAATTACTCTAGAAGTTTGCCAGGCAACTAGAGGCTCCGTTAAGACACCAATACCGCGGTGCCAATTAGCCCTAGGCACGGATCGCATAACACCAGGGTTTACGGGAGCTGGTTCGCGGCCTCTGATTCTATATTCAAGGCTATCCTGTCATTCCTACAGGACGTTCGGTGATCCACCACCTACCGACGCGCCTGGTAGCTGCTCAGGCCCCAGGTGTCAACGTGTTAATGGCTTGAATGAATGGGAAACGGCATCTCAAACCGAAGCTTTGCTCCTTATATAAGAAAGTTTTATGAACAAAATGAACTTCGACACTGTTCTTAAGACATTCGATGAACTTCGCCTTGTTTGCTGCTGCTCGAAGAATGTTTTTAAAGGGAGAATTAATACATAATAATATAAATCACATATTTATTAACCATAAAAATTAATTTATAGTTAATATATATGCATAATTTGTATTATTATTTATCTTGTATTTTTATTATAAATTTTCATTTATTTTCTTTATTTAGATATATTTAAACAAAGTGTACATTTTGAATGACTTCAGCTCAAAGAAATCAGAGCTTTAGATAAATATGATAAGGCACTCTGATGATTTATGAATATTTAATTTATAAAGGATAACATCCTTTAGTGTAAGACATCAATACAGGATAAAAAAATATCATAAATGGATATAATTTCTTAAAATATTCAGCTATTTGAAAGCTCACTTTTTATCCAGCTCTGATGTGTTGCAACAGATGATGTATTCAGTTTTGCGCTGGAATTCGGTCTACTGATTTTATACTTATTTAATTTCACACATTCTTGAAGGATGAAATAGATGAAACGATACCATACATTTTTACGAACAGAGAGGGGACTTCACAACTGTTGCCATTATAAAATATAAGAATTAGTTATAAAAACTAAACTTACAGCCTTTTATTTGTAGTTGCCAAGCATGTTTAGCACTCAGTTTTATCGACCTTATTCTGTCCAAGTATCGAACCTCAGACCTGTGACTTAGAAGCGCTATCAAGCTTCATGAATTAGTTATCACTTTATTTTTTCGCTATAAAGAATTTTAAAAAAATGGTAAAAACTTCAGAAACTTGTTTGTTGAACTCGCATATCGCTGTCCAATCCGGTTATTTAAAAAATGCGGCAGCGATAAACGAACCTCTCTGATAAATTTGCAAAACAGGAAATGAAGGAAATCAGCTTCGTTTTCTGGTGGCCATAAAATGAAGAAAATCAGAAATTAAAATAGTTCAAGTCATTGTTAAATTTTAAAAAGTTTTCAATTTGGGTCCTACTTATAGAAAATCAATCACCCATTATTTTCTTTAATCATTGACATCCATTGCATATGACCTTCTTTCATTATTAAAATATTTTCCATTTAAATTGCTTTCTATGCGCAGTTTACATGTTTCTATGGCTTACAGAAAATATAAAGTCAAAAGCATCAACATTTTTTTAATGAAATGATTAGGATTATTCAAAATTTATATCACTTTTCCTTTTTATTTTTGTAAAGAGTTTCGACTATTATATTTATAATAATACACCACAGCAAATCATTGTTTTTTTGTTTAAATAAAATATATAGAATTGGCATTTCAAAATGAAATGAATTTATGATGTTGGGTAAAATAGTCAATAGTTGTATCGATTATAAGTTGTTCATGAAATCGCCAACATATCGTCTTTGTAGCTAATAAATTATCTTCTGACAAACAACATGAAAGACTTAGATCATATTGTCGCCAGGTATAATGGATTATTTTAAACAATTTATTGTATATATCAAAAAAGTTTAATTTTAATTAAAAAAAATTTGCGTTTTGCATCTGGCAACAATGCAATTGTATGAATAGGAAAAATAAAGTTCTAAATTCGAATTCAAAAAAAGAAAATTCAGATAGTTTTATCATTTGTGCTTTAGCATAATAAATTTGACTCGTATTTTGAGTAATTTTGAGGTCAACTCAACTAAAATTATTTTTCGTAGAATTTCCTGGGATACGGTATCTGTTCACCATCATCGGCTTCATTGGCTTCTGCGTGAATTATTCGATAAGAGTCAACCTCAATGTCGCCATCGTTGCGATGGTGAACAACACGGCTGTGTACCACCAGAGCGGCGCCAACCACTCCCAAGTCCACGAATGCAGCGTCGAAAATGAAACCCTCAACAAAACGAGTTCCATTCAAGAACCAATCAGGGTAAGTTATGAAGAGGACCCATTCCTTCTTAGGGGTGTTCAGTTCATGGGATATTTATTTACAAACCATGATATTCATCCTAACCAGCTTTCATTCATTATCATTAACGCAAAAAAGTATCTTGGAATTATTTGGATAAAGAAAACTTACCTTAAATTTATGGTAAAACTTATTGCATTTTGGGTATTATTTAATAAAATATTTAATTATGTACTTCAGAACTTTTAAGATTTGAGGATTCTTTTCAATTTCTAAATCCCGGCAACTTAGAAATTTTCTATTTCGGTACTTCATCGGGCGGAATCAGTAGCAATTTTTGTTGTGCGTCACCCGGTGAGTGGGCTTTTGTCTTCTCTGCACGTGGTTCAGTCGTTAATTTGGATACTGGGACCAAGCAGAAGACACAATCTTCTCTTATGTATCTTAGATTTGGTCTTCTGCCCTTAGAATTTCGCATGGGGGATATTGCAAACCTAATCTGTTGTAGGCGTCCAAGGCGCCATTAGGGAACGCGTCGTGTCTTCAGTGAGGTCAGGAATAGAACTCGCTCCCTTCCTGGTATGAAAATAACGCTTTTCTTAATCGGACCTCCATTCAGTGAGGTCAGGAATAGAACTCGCTCCCTTCCTGGTATGAAAATAACGCTTTTCTTAATCGGACCTCCACGGCCATTTTATAGATTAGATATTTAATGATACTTGAATTGTGTCCGAAAAACAAAATGGAATGATGTGCCACCCAATCATAAGCCTTAAGTAGACAATCTGACTCATCACGCAACGTGAAGGATTAATGTCACTTGACCGAGGTAAAAAATATCAGGAGAGTGGTCAAAGATTCATCGCAGCCATGACCATCAGAAGTAACTCCTTGTTCAGTGTTGGCGCCTTGAAAAACTGTTCGTCAGACGATAAGTGCGCCAACCATGGCAACCTCCTACGCTCTTCTCTGAGTGTGAAAATCTTGGAATCAGAATTGAAATGGTAGCGGTAGAGTCCTTTCAGCATTCAGCAATAGAGCTCAAATAAATATTTCTTATTGTTCTATCGACGGTGTCTTCATTTAATTCCTAACATACAGTTACTAAATAAACGATCGCTTTTTTCCGAATTATTAATAAAGATAATTAGTTTCCTCACATTAATTCTGTAAAAAGGCAATAAGGTTATTGCTCTCCACTTTTATAACCTAAACTTAATAGCTTAGCAGGCCAAGGCCTACGGTGCCCCTGTTTGTTTTCCTGACCTCGAAAATCAGATGTAACCTATCTTAAGAAAAATGCCTTTCCTTAAGCACGAGGTAGCGGGTTCGATACCAAATATTCGAGCTGGGGAGACCGCTCCCAGGAGCTCAATCCACGCCTCGCAAAATGTCTATTGAAGTTTCTCGGGGGAGATGCCTGTTAATGACGTCTTCAAAGTGAAGTGATCGACTCTGCTTCAGTACTCCAGTCAGTAGAGATAAGACAAAAAAAAGAGAGAGACAAAGAAAATAATTAATGTTGGCGTAAGCTAGACAACAGTCTTAAGATTCAAAAGAGATTGTATATAAATATTGCAATTTTTAATTTAGAATTCTATTAATTATAATAAAATTTTATTAAACAATTCTTGTCAATTTAAACTTACCATAAAGTGGATGTTTGTCATGTCTTTTTCATTTTACTTTTTCGGTTATTCTATTGTCCACGTGTTAATGGCTTGAATCCATTGAAAACGACTTCTCAGATTGAAGTGTTGCTCCTTATACAAGAAATCGTCTTATTAACAAAATGAACTTGGACACTATTCTCCGACCTTCTACGATGAACTTCGCCTTGTGTGCTGCCACTCGAAGCATGCGATTGGAAGACAAGCAGCAAATCCGTCGACAAATCGGATTTGCGACGCTTTCTCAATATGATGTGACGTAATGAAACGTTATCTAACGTCATGGATATCTTAAACCAACGAGAGTTGTAACTACGTGACGCAGTCCTGTGCTCCACTGGAGCGAAAGAAACAACCACTTCATGGTTAAAAAAATGAACTCGTCGATCATTACAATGTGATATGGGATTTTAAACTGATCAAAAACTATAATTTGGTTTCATGTGGAAAACATTGGAATCATTATGAAAAATCTTAATATTAAAAAGGCTACAAAAAATCCAAAATACTTCACATAAAATTAATTAAATAATATTTTTAATCCAATTAAACCATTATATAGCCAATGAAATAAAACTTTACTGCATCAGTTCTTACACTGAAAAAAAAAATATATCGCCCATCATCTTTATGTGAGAAACTGACACGACAACAACCGTGATGCTGATACAACAAAAACAACACCAGATGGCGCGCCCTCTGTGACTCCGCTCCCTTTACCAAAATGACTTCGCTCACATTTGTCTGGATGCTTGAAATAAAAACCTGTTCTGTGCAAGATGCGTCCCAATTTTAAAAAAATTAAAGTCAGTCATGGAAATAAAGTAAAATTTCATTTTAATCTGCTCATTTTTTTCCTTCAAAATTTACTAATATTGAACAAAATTTTCCCAATGGTCATTATTCTATTGAGACAGATGAGCAGAATAATTATTTCCCGGAAAGAGCTTTTTGCTGTCAATAATGTCTCCGTGTCGATAAGCAGGCGTTTCTGAACTGTGATGAGAAAAACGGCATCATTTTTTGTGTTTATTTTTTCCGTTATCAGCCGATTTATGAGCAGGCTCTCCTCATTTCTTAGGCTGTGTGCCGATCTCCCAAGTATTTTGCCATAATATAAACAAAAGGACGTCCTATCCAGTTGCACCAACCTTAGTACAAGTAATCTATTATCGAGGAATATCATTTTTTCTTTAAAACATTCTTTATTATAATATATAATGTTTCTTCGGCTAAAAATTAATGTCGCTTAATATTTTGGAATTTAACAAATCCCGAACTCTTTTCACTTCCTTTTAAAATCTTCAACATTTTAATTGCTTCCTAAATTTACAGCGTCCATCGAAATATTCCGAAAGAGAAACATCGCACGTAAAATAATGAATCGCGTGCATTCACTCTTATCTCCAATGGACCTCATTACTCAATATGCAGTGAATAAACCTCCGCCGACGAGATAACCTTATCTAGTTCTCGTTCGTTGTGACAGGTTGGTTGGTTTGGTTGGTTGGGTTTTATGGCGCAAGGTTCAAAGATGGACATACTGCGCCAAGAAGAGTGTTTTCGTAGAATATATTTTTATTATACTATATACTTTTTTAATTTTGTTTATAAATATATATTTAATTTAAAAACCCAAGCAACATTAAAATTTTAAAACACAAAAATAAGTGTATAAATTATTTTAAAATCCATACATAATAGTAGAATATAAAATAAATGTATATAAATTCTAAAATGAATAAATATAAATTATATAAAATTTAAAAAACCTATTGCTCTCAAATAAGCAAATAGGTTTCCGTGGGGTGGCTCCCCCAGCAAATCAAACATAGTTAAAAGGTTTGTTTTAAAAATTTAAAACGGTAGACGTTAAAAGTGGAACATGAGATTAAAATATGATAAATAGTAAATGGTTCATCACACGTTTCACACCATGGATTTAGTTCATTCAAAAACAAATGTCTGTGTGTGAAACGTGTGTGTCCGATACGAAGGCGAGTTAATCTAACATCCGCACTTCGTAACGGTAAAACTGATAATGAAGTGAGGGATGGGAAAATGGTATGTAATTTGTTGACAACCTGCAAGTTCCATGATTCCTGCCAAAGACCATATATAAAACTTTTTATAGCTTTTCTCACATCTGAGAGAGGAACCGATGGTAATATTGGATGTGATGCAGCCTTTGCAGCTGCATCTGCTCTCTCATTTCCTTCAAGACCCATGTGGCTTGGTATCCAACAAAATATAATTTCTTTTCCCTTGCCAGCAAGGGAATCCAATGCTTTAAAAATTTTGGACACAACTGGATGACAGTTAACGCTATTGTTTCTCAAAGCCTCTAAAATACTCATGCTGTCAGTATAGATACAATATTGATAATAATCATCTGTATTCACGTGCTGAAGCGCATAATAAATTGCTGTAGCTTCAGCAGTAAAGATGGAGCAGGACAAATGCAGGCTGTAGCTTAATGACGTATTATTGATAAAAACACCACAGCCCACATGTCCTGCGGTTTTAGATCCATCCGTGAATACAGGTTTGTAAGATTGATACTGACAGCGATGAGAACAGTACAGCTGTTGAAAAACAATAGGAGTTGTGTCCGATTTTTTAAATTGAGCAAAGGTATTTAAGATGGTATTTGTTGGTTCATACCAAGATGGATAGAGAAAGTGGTCAATATTTTCTATCCGAACATCACACAGGTCTGTGAGCCAGAGATGTGATTTGGCTCTTGTGAGAAAAGGTTGGATGCTCAATGGTCGAGCATCATAAAGTCTTTTTAAAGAGGCATTAGGAACCATAGAAATTAATGGATGGTCAAGGGTCGACATGATCTTAGTATAATAATTGAGAGACTGCTGCATTCGTCGCAGGTCTAAAGGCAATTGTTGGCATATTGCATAAAGACTCTGGACGGGTGATGTGCGGAATGCGCCTGAACATATTCTAAGAGCAGAATGATGGACAGTGTCCAGTCTGCGTAAAACAGAAGACCTAGCAGATCCGTAAACAACACAACCGTAATCTATGCGAGATAAAATTAATGATTGGTAAACTCGGAGGAGTGACGTGCGATCAGCACCCCAAGATGTGTTTGAAAGCACCTTGAGGATATTGAGTGATCGCTCACACTTCTTCCGCAAATATAATATATGCGGAAGAAAGGTTAATTTACGGTCAAATATCACTCCGAGGAATTTTACCTCACTGACTACTGGTATAGGTGTGTTGTTTATACGAATAACGGGATCATTGTGGAGGCTAGTCTTCCTGCAGAAATGGACACAATTGCTCTTGCTAGGAGATAGTGTATGGCCATTCTCAGCACACCATGCAGCAATTTTATTTACAGATGTTTGTAATTGTCTCTCAATTAAATTCATGTTGGACCCTTCACAAGATATTTGCAGGTCATCAACGTACAAGGTACCATGCACAGAAGGTGAAAGTTGATGAAGTATGCAACTGATATGAAGATTAAAAAGGGTGACACTTAAAATACTTCCCTGAGGAACACCTTCAGGTTGGTTAAAAGTATTGGACAAAGACGTACCAATACGAACTTTAAAACCACGGGAACCTTTAAAGCCAAAATCATACATCCTACGGAGAATTCCATATCGCCATGTACGATCGTATGCCTTCTCGATGTCAAAGAAAATGGAGACCAGATGGTTCCTCCGCAAAAAAGCATTGCGGATTTGGGTCTCCAAATATGTGATATTATCAAGAGTGGATCTCCCTTTACGGAAGCCACTCTGATTAATATGTATACATTTATTTTTTTCTAAGACATATACGAGACGGGCGTTGACCATACGTTCGAGAGTCTTACACAAGCAACTCGTCAGAGCTATTGGTCGATAACTTGAAGGAACAGAAGGATCCTTACCAGCCTTAAGGATTGGAATCACTATTGCTTCGCTCCAAAGTGATGGAAATTTATTTTCAGTCCAGATCCTATTGAACAGGTAAAGTAAGTTCAACAGAGAATCTGGACTTAAATGACGAAGCATTTGATAGCTGATTCCATCTGGTCCTGGGCTAGTATCATGGGCCTGCTGTAATGCTCTCTTCAATTCCAACATCCGAAATTCACAGTTGTAAGGCAAAGCTTGTCGATGGTTGAAACGAATTGGTGTTCGCTCAGCACGACTCTTTGTCCTTAAAAACGAAGGACTATAAGAGTCGTTGCTTGAGACGCTAGCAAAAGTTTCACCAAGGACGTTAGCGATGTCCTTAGGAGAAGAGTATATAGCAGCACCGGATTTCAAAATAGGAATGGAAAATTCTCTATATATTCCATTGGCTGCTTTCACTCTTCTCCACAACTGTTTACTGGATGTGGAAGAAGTAATTGAGGATACATAGCGAGACCAGGATTCCTTCTGACTTCGACGACGAGCTCTGCGAGCTAATGCTTTTGCTCTCTTGAAGGCGATAAGATTCTCCGTTGTGGGGTACCTCCGAAATAACCCCCATAACTTCCTTTGTTTTCTATAAGTTTGTTGGCATTCTTTGTTCCACCAAGGTTTGCAACGCCTGTGTGTTGTAAAGGAACTCTTAGGAATTGACGCATCAGCTGCATTCAATATTGCTTCGGTGACCTTATAAATGGCATCATCAATATCATCGATCGTAACCATTTCATTATCAATAACTGCCAATTGTGTAAATGACGTCCAATCTGCCCGACTGTACACGTAAGTAGGTAAGCGTTGTCTTACACTACTACCTCCAGTCTGGGAGATGACGAGAGGAAAATGATCGCTGTTATGCAGATCATTTCCTACTATTAGATTTAACAATGGCAGAAGAGATGGAGAACAAATGGCTAGATCGAGAGAATGAAATGTTCTTGTGGGTACATGGAAATATGTCTTCTCGTCGGTATTAAGCAGACAGAGACTATTATCTGAAATAAACCGCTCTATCTGCCGACCGCGAGAATTAGTATCATCATTTCCCCACAAAGAACTATGGCCGTTAAAGTCACCTAACAACAGAAATGGTGTTGGCAGCTGATCTGTTAATGCATCGAGTTCCTCTTGGCGGATGACATCATGTGGTGGTAAATATAAACTACAGACTGTTAATAAGCATGCAGTATGAATTCTTACAGCAACAGCCTGTAGAGTAGTATTCAATGGATGGGCAGTGCTGGGAAAAGTATTAGATGTTAATATACAAACACCTCCAGACACTGCACCATCATCACCACAGTCTTTTCTAAAGCTTTTAAACCCACGCATGGAAAAGTTATTGCTCGACTTCAGGAAAGTTTCCTGAAGTGCAACACATGCGGGGTTGTAGGCTGAAATTATAGACTTGATGTCATCATGATGAGAGCGCAAACCATGGCAGTTCCAAGAAACAAAGGAAGTTATTGTTCAATTTGAAAAGCTCCTTTCCCGGAGCTGGAAGGCATGTCATCTGACATCTCCTCGAGTGACAGATCTTCGTCCGAGGGATGTAAGGTAACCGCGTCAGCTTCCAGGGATAAGGCTTTACGGGTGGATATGGAGGGCCTAAAATTGCCCTCCTTTGCAGATTTTAGTTTTAAGGCTCTTATGCCTTTTGATCTTGCAATAGGAGCTTTTTTGCGGGTAGTTGATGTGGAGGTAGATTTTGGCCTCTGTACAGACGTAAGGGGTAATTTCACTATTGGAAGTGAAAGAGCATCAGTTTGCGTACTAGTTGTTCTGGTGACCTTGCGGGCGACAGATGCATAGCTAACTCCTGCTTGAGGTGTACGTGCTGTAACAGCTCGTCTCGCCTCAGGATATGAAACGTTATTCTTAACTTTAGTGGTTGTGATCTCCTTCTCCAGTAACCAGATAGGACAACTTCTAGCGTAGGAGGGGTGGTCACCTTTACAGTTGACACACCTCTCCTTTGCAGTACAAGACGAACTGTCGTGGCCAACTGCTGCGCAGCGAGCGCAAGTCAGTTTGCCTCTGCAAGTCGCTTTGGAGTGACCAAATCTCTGGCACTGGAAACAACGCAAAGGATTTGGTATAAACGGCCTGACGGATAGATGCATATACGCAGCTTTAATATGCTGCGGTAGGTCTGGCGTCGCAAATGTCAGTACGAGATGTTTAGTATTAATTACCTGCCCATCCCGTCTGACAGTGATGCGTTTAACAGCACAGACCTTTTGATCTATAAGATTTTCTAAGATCTCGTCCGTAGGCGTATTTAACAAATCCTTGGCGGATACCACACCACGTGAAAAGTTAAGATTCAAGTGAGGAGAGACAGACACCTCAAGGTTAGCTAGCTTATTCATGTTGCCAATCAGAGTTGCTTGTGCATCTGAAGCAACTTCTATCATCAAATCACCAGAACGAAGCTTCCGGATGCTCTTCACTTCGCCGATATTGCCAGAAATACCTTTCTGGATTAGGAAAGGGGATACATTATCAAATGTACCCTCCTTTCGCTTCACAATATAAAATTTGGCTTTTAATTCTTTCAATGTATGCTCCCGTGGGAGAGAAGAGAATAATGTTTCCATAATAAAGATGGAAATTTCGGGACCTGACGGCACCACCCACCACCGAGTCCAACAAGGGGATGCAGACCAGCTGCACCAGTGCTAGCCAGGTCCTATACGCTCACAGTACATCCCTGAAGTGGCCTCCACCCTTAACGAGTCACCCAGTAGATGTACCGATCGCTTGATCCATAAAGCCGATTGATGTGCTGAGGACCACAACACACCTCCCGTTTACCTGAAGCAGAGGCCAAAGTAATGTGTTGGTCTCTAGGGGCCTCAATTACCAGGACCCTCCTTTCCAGGGACACGGGTCTCCACGCACGGCAAACACGTGGGTGATTTAGTCCCCAAGAGTAGCTAATAGCAACAGAGCGGCGAAAGCTACTCAAGGGGAGCCCTCAACCTCTTGCGAGGCAACCACACTGAGGGAGAAGAGGAAGAAAAAGCAGAAGAGTAGAAGAGAGAGGAAAGGAAAGTAGAGAACAGATCACTGGGGTACCTCGGGATTGTGACACCCGTGTTTACCTAAAGAAGGTAAACCCCCTGAGGGGGTTCGTTGTGACAGAGCGCCATGTTTGGAACTCAGGCTTTAAAATGAAACTTTGTCCTCTACAGTTTTCAACATTATTTTGAAAATGATCTACTGGATTTATTTTCAAAGAGGCGATACAAATCAGCCATTCATAAACCTTTATGGCAGAAGATGAAAGCTCTCTGAGTAAATAGAGTGTCAATTAGCGAAAAATACAAGGGTGCTTCAACATGCGTTTGCGAAATAAGAACGAAATATAATGAAGTATTGTACTTACATGAAGAAAATTACCATTTGTGCGAAAGAAACCGTCGCCAAGTGTTGCAGTTTTAGTGAAGACGCTGACTTTTATTGAAGCTCCCATTTCTTGAAATAGTTTAAATGAGGTTGCGGGCTTTCGGTTGGTCAGGATATCGCTCTCATCATCGGAAATTTGTGATTTCGAATTCCGACTTAACCGAAGATGAGAGCTTCGCTAACAGCGGCCGCGTTAATATATTCTTGATTTTGCAATGTTCTCCAGATTAGAATATTTTTCTGGGGGTGGTAAGACAAGCCCTGGGGATCCTCTTCTCGGACCCTGTTTTTGAAGGAAGCCCGATCGGCTGCTTCCCCCGAGCGAGTAGAGGGTCGGCACAGGGAAATATGTGGGTACGACAACAATAATGAATTTTATGTTTGAAATTCTAGAATATGAGTTTTTTATCAATTCATTTCAATAAAAATATTTAACTGCTCAGTTTTTTCTTAACATTTTGAAAAAATTATTAATATCTCCGATATTTGGCGATTTATTTATTTATTTTTTTGAAAATCATCGATGGAATGAATACATGGAGTACCTTAACCATTGTGATATATGGTACTACATGAGAGATTTAATCTGTAAATTGAGTATTTAATTACCGGTAATAGAAGGTTAAAGGAAGTACGTGAAAAACAGAGAAGTTTCAAATTTTGCATACTGTGAAATTGTTCGTTAGAAACAAGAATATATACCACAAATTCTATCTACAAATACATCAAATGCCATTCAGATGAGAAACATCATCTAAAATGTAATGATTTTCTTCATGTAAAAATAAACTGTTTTACTCTAAATTGTAAAATATTTTTAAATATATTTTGTGTTGTCTAGTTTTGATGAAAATTCTATTTATTTTTTCACCTTCGTAATATGTACGCGTTTGATAATATTCCACTGCAGGCCACCGTAAATGCAGCACGCTGAAGTAAGCATGCCTGAAATTTACAGCATGCATTAGCGGAGGTGAGATCTGTAAATGATTAGAATTTCCGCACATCACGCGTGTTTGTGACGCCACTTCAAGGTTTGGAGATATTGAGGATTTCAAGTTCGGCAAGTGTTTTTTTCTTATGGATTTTTTTTTTCTTCAAAAAAACGATCAACTATGCATCGTAGAAAACAACGTTCATTTTTTGATCAAGTATCCAAATTCGGCAGAGAAAGGATAGTGGCCTACCGAGATTGTGTGGATTATCTTTCAGCGAAATCGGTAGTCGTGTTGGACAAAACCAAACTTTAATGCGGGTATGTGAAAGATGGCTCTAGGAGGGTACGACGGACAGCCACGTGTTCGATCACATCCACCTCAGTCCACCACTTCACGTGATGACAGGCAAATTGCGCAGGGCAGTGACGGATCGCTCAACCACACCACGAACCATAGCACAGCACATTCAGTCTGTAAGGCATCATCCAGTGCCTGCGTGTACCATTCGACGCCGTTTGCTGCTTTGTGGTCTGTCCGCAAGACGTCCATTGCTTCGTCTACCCTTGACGCACAACCACAGATGTCTCCGCCGCCAATGGTGCGATGGAAGAAGGATGTGGACTCCAGAAAAGAATGAAATTGTCTTTACTGACGAGTCACGCGTCTTTCTGCAACACCACGAGGGTCGCATTCGAATCCGGGGAGACCGTGAAGTGAGGATGCGGAGCAGCTGCGTTACGCACCGTTACACTGGTCTTGCACCGGGTATTATGGTATGGGGCGGTATTGAATATCACTCATACACTCCTCTAGTACACATTGCCAATACTTTAAATAGCCAACGCTACATCTCCGAGGTGTTGGAGCCGGTTGTCCTTCCTTACCTTCAGGGCTAGCCCACAGCCATATTTCAATTGGATAATGCGCCACCACACGTGATACACATTGCCAAAGGTCTCTTCGTCAATCGCCAGATTGAATTGCTTCTTTGGCCGTCTCTCTTTTCAGATCTTTCGCCAATAGAACACATGTGATCCATGGTTGTTCAACGATTGACCCAGATTACAATCCTAGCTGCCACACCAGATCTACTTTGGCAACGTGTGGAAGCTGCTTGGTCTGCTGCACTCCAAGAACACATCCAAAGTTTCTTTGAATCAATGCCGAGGCGTGTGGCAGCGGTGATCTTCAAGAATGGCGGCTACACTCTTCACTGATTTTGGCAGGAGCCGCACTTCACAGAAGTCTATAAATTTAATCATTTTACAATTGGTCAACATAATAACTACAAAATAAATGTTGTGATATCTCTTGTCTTTCTTGGTGTTGCAATTTGGGTGGCCAGCAGTGTATTTGTCAGCAAATTAGGTATGCAGTATTTGATAAATTTTCCATCTCACCTTTAAGTGTTCATGAAAATAATTTTCTAGTTGAATTCAAGCAAAAATAAATTTCATTTCTTACTTTAATATGACTAAAGAAGATCAATTGAATTTTTTGCATTATCAGCATTTATAAATGTACGCGATGCAACTGACCTCGGTTTTGAGTGTATTCGGAAACTCAAATTTATTCCGCCAACAAAAACAAACGCCGACAAGAACCGTTTATTTACAATAAATTACAGGCCGACACCACTCAACTCAGTCAACCCATTCCAGTTTTGAACATCAGTCAGCCGACCCTTGAGCCGGCAGCCTCTGCTCCATCCCAAAGGGAAGGATATTGCGACTATTTCACGTGCCCTAGCCACCATGATTGATTAGGACCCATTTTCAGCTGGGTCAGTCATCGAACCCAGCCCCTCCCATTCACGAGAACGACGTCTCTATCAACCAGGCCGCTGCAGATTCATCTCGTGAATTCATCATGATGTTTTTCTGATCGTCTATCAACTGAAATCATTAATGCGGGCAATCCATTCATCCTACGCATCACGATCGAGGGATCAGATGGACGATGTATACACCCGAGCTTGTGCCCTTCTTTGCGCGCCACACCAGCAGAGAGCGTCATTGTCATGATCGGAAGGTAGTGAACTCGGATCCCGATTTAACCAAAGATTCCGCGTGTTCACTAAAAGCGACTGGATCACGTTAAAACAGGGAGTGTTCGCAATGTCCTCCAAGTGAAACGATACCCATGGGCCAAGTATTGTGGGTCTTCTTCTGTGTCCCTGCTTCAGAATCACGAGGGCTCCATCCGGCTGCCTCTGTCTAATGGGCAGAGCCCAACTCAGGGCTTGGTACAGGGAAGCATGCTGGTCCAATATTACCAGCAGAAAGGCGTTGCATCCCGGGGAAACTCAGACGCGCGTGCATTTCCTCAGCAATGCAGCGTGTTCGAGTGCACTAGGTGATCCACAAAGTTTTCACACTGGAAAGGAACCCACATTTCCATCGGACAGCCGCGGTCGTTTAACGCAAATGGTCTAGTGGCATGTGTTTGGAGCATGCATCGGTTATTCTTGAGCAACGGGAGGATTATGCAGCCTGCTTGTCTATGGGGGTGAGTGCATGGTAATTTTCCGTACTTCCTCCCTTACAACACGCGCCCTCTGTGTGTGAAAAGTCCTACCAGAAAGCAATTTACGCAGCGGGTGCCCTTCAGTGGACTTCGGCTGTCCTGCTGCCCACTACGCAGCGTCCTCGCTTAGTGTAAGAATTGTTGCAGTAAATCACCGATTTTTCGCATGGTGGGGTCACCCATATTGTGCTATTTATTCATAAGGTAAAACGACTTTCTTTCCAATGCAGGAAGGCGAGTTCGCGTGGTCCCCTCAGACCCAAGGAGTGATCCTGGGCGCCTTCTACTACGGCTACTGCATCCTGCAGGTCCCTGGCGGCCGGTTCGCCGAGGCCTACAGCGGCAAGTGGGTGTTCGGCTTGGGCAACTTCATTCCGGCGGTGCTGACCCTGCTGACACCTCTGGCTGCGCACTACAACGTGGGCGCCCTCATCGCCATCCGGGCCTTGGAAGGACTGGCTCAGGTAAGACTACTTCCTCCCTGCGTTTCTTTGAAAGCATTTCTTTTTGGCTCAGTTTAGATGTTTCCACGGGTATCTGGATGACCTTCCGTTTCCTGGAGGGCATTTGCTTTGAAAAAAGTAACTTACATACAACTTTTAAATGCGACCTATCGAAATAAACAAAGATCCAAAATTGAATGGATTTTTTTTATTTTATAAGTGAAAGCAAGAGTCTCGAGACTTTTTCCCCTTAAAACTGTGCTACTTACATTATAATTGAATGAACATTCCTAAGAAACGACATTTTTCGTCACGAAAAATTGACAGATCTCGTGTATAAAAAAATTTTGAATGAGAGGTGTAGAATGTTTGAAAAGTTCGACACTATTAATCGTTGAAATCGGTCTTTGCATTTTCTGTCTGTGGTCCACTGGGGAGGCGGCAGTGTAATCGCTTCAGAGGTTGAAAAGAATACTTTTTCAAAACTCAAAAAATGGTAATAATTTTTATTTTGATAATCATTTTTATTATATTTATGTGGGGGTGTAAGAAGATTCCAGATTCACTGCCGCGAATTTTCTTTCTCTATTATCAGTGGTTGCACAGCGATGACAAAAATAGGGAATCACATCTTCCAGGAAACAATAAAACTGCAACATTTTGTTTAATAAACTTCCATCACGGCGTTAGCAACTTTTCGCGGAGTGCAAGTAAGCGCTTACTCTATTTTCAAATAATTGCAAACTCTGCAATCAGAATTTCGAAATGATGCAAACATTTAACGTTCTTAAAGAGCCGGAACCTGATCAATACATTCTGCTTTCAACTCGGACAAAACTTTGGCCACTGAGTAGAATAAGGATTGCATCTATGTTGATAGTGCCAACGTAGTTAATCTGGCTTTGCAGATATCATGGAACCGGTTTTCAACTGATCGACAATATATGTAGAATATGATCTTTCAAAATAGGTATTTTACTTATTTAGAGATATAACACCTGTACTGTTAATCTGGTTTTATTAATATCATTGATCCGGTTCTCGACTGCTGTTTTCATATCATTGTCTGAAGAGAGTCTTGTTCCTAACAATGGTTTTTTTTAGATTCGAGTGAATGATAAGACCACTCAATGATAAATTTGGACTGGATTCAAGCAACCAGTCTTGGAATTCGACTTAAGTTATTGCTGAAAATTCCGGAATTCTGCGAGAACCATGGGCCATATTCACCAACATGCTGAGGAATTTATATAATTCATTTGGGTTTTTCAATTCCAGACTCATTCTGTACTCATCATCGATGAATTATGATCCTCATTTTCCATCGAGACCAGTGTTTGAAACGTTTCATGATTCCAAACATTCTGGTGCACCTGGGAACTTTCACTGCGGACTAGCGCAACATCTACAAGGTAGCTAACGCCATCTGTGATCCCTCTGACGAAGATCTATTCCTTCCACACTTTTTGACTACCTCACTTCTCAACTTTCTTTATTCCATCATAATGTAATATTGTTTGTCGCTACGAGATCTCTGATTATGTTCCATTTTCAGGGTGTCTCCCTACCAGCCATGCACACCATGATTGGCAGGTGGCTGCCCGACTCAGAGAAAGGGTTTTTGACGAGCCTCATCTACTGCGGGATCGCCACTGGGACCGTAGCCGGCATGAACATCGCCGGCCTCATGAGCAACTCGGAGTTCTTGGGTGGGTGGCCGGCTGCTTTTTATACGACCGGTAAGTAGAGCAGTGCCTCGCATACTGCGTGAAGCGAAATGCCCGGTGCTCTCATTGTTCAGTACTTCACTTTTAAACGAAAAAAATGTACGCCTCCACATGTTGCCATTGGTTGTCAGATGTTGTAATTTGGATTTTAAATGTGGTGTAATAAACTTAAAAATTGTGAGCGCATTCACATATTATAGATGTATTACATTTAAATGCACGTTTTACACTCACTCAACTTTTAAAATTATGATTGAAAAATCGGAACATGAATTAAAAGTAAAGTTCTAATCCGTTAATTTCAATGAAAATATAATGTTGCTCTGTTTTATCCCTCGTTCTTTGAAAAATAAATGATTACAATTTCCAATAGTTAGCGACATATTTTTTAATGAAAATGATCGACGGAATAATATGTAAGTACCCAACATTTTTACGAATCATCCTTACAACCAATAAGCATGTATGTGTTCTTTTTATAAAAACACAAATAAATCTAAATTATTTCAACATTTAAATAATTGATGAATCTCAATTATTTAATTGAGATTCATCAATTATTTATTAAATCCCAATTATTTAATTTAAATATTTAGTAAATCTCAATTATATTTAAGTGTCACTAGTGAATACCCAAAACAGTCAATGTTTCACCGTTACAATGAAAGGCTAAACACAAATAGAATATAGTGCAATCCATCAAATGTTATTGTTGTTTATCCTCAGACAACCTGGCTGGCATATGTCAGATCAGAAGACTGTGGTGACTGCCAAAAAAGTGTCTAAATAAAAAGAGATGGGATACGAAGTTCCAATTGGAAAGTCCGATGCGACCCAGAGGGTGGTCCAGAGAACGGTCAAAACAAATTTCACAAGTGGGGTGGATTTTTCTGCAGCAATCAAAGGAAAGACACTTAAGGTCATGCCAGAGTATGGGATCGACGGCCGCACTTGATTCTCAGCTGAGCTCCTGTGAACCACTGGTGAGTGGATGGAATATGCCATATTAAACAGAGTTTAGATCTTTTATTTCAGTTATAGTTATTCCAGCGGCCGTTTCATTCCTTGTTTGGCTGGTCTGTCAGCGACCTCATCACCACTCATGTCAACGAGTGACGGGAACGAGTACTGGAATCGTGGTTCTGAGAGGATGTTCCTTAGTTTGAGCAGAATGGATACGTTGCTTTGTGAAGGACCAGCCATGAGTCTGTTGTAATGCACCTCGGCTGTTCGATGAAATCCATGGGGCTCCAAAATCACAATCATGAGCCATGATAACTTCAATCGCAAATAACACACTCCTGAAATCAGAACAAGTATTAGGATTGCGTTGCTTTATTGTAGTCTCAAAGTGTTATTCTTAATAAAAACACCGCTGCGAATTTTTTTGTACTATCTACGGCCTTTTCCATCTTAAGAAATGCAATATAATCATTTCCAGGGTATGCAGCATAAGATGGTCTTGATGACAAGTTTGCTTGTTTGTAGTTTACTTTAGAATCATTGTCAAATAATGTACACGTCTTTCCAGTTGCATAATCAATTTCAGTAATAATAATAACAAGGCTGTGTTAATTGGCTTAAAATGTCTAATATTTAGGACATATTTTATACTTAAAGATAAATAGGAAAATGATGTAATATTCGACAAAGACAAGGGGTTGTGGTTTTTCTATGGCCCTTTTTGTTTGGCAACATTGCTAGATTACAAGTTCCTGTCTATTTTGTATTAACGTCCAATTAATTTTTATATCATTTATGATTAGGCATTTTTGGCTGTATTTGGTTCGTGTTTTGGTGCATCTGTGTCACAGATTCTCCCCTGACTCATCCATGCATCACGCAGGAGGAGCTGGAATACATCGTTTCAAACCAGAAAATAGAGAAACGGACGCATGTAAGTAATTCTGAATTTTAAAAAACTTTTTTTTCTTTTTAATTTTAATCTAATCTGAAGAAATTGGGTCTGGTTTCTGATTTTCACTCTACAGATACCATCAACGCCTTGGCTGAAGATTCTGACGTCAATTCCTTTCTGGGCGGTGATTGTCGTCCAAGTGGGCTGTGATTGGTGCTTCTACACATTGCTCAGTGATTTGCCAACATTTTTCGCCACAGTTCTCAATTTTGAATTAGAAAAGGTGACGTCACGTCTCCTCAATTTTCTAATCATAGCCTTTATCAATGTTCTTTGTTATTTATTCAATAATTTCTTATTTAATCCTCTCATAATTTTTATTAATTTATTTAACAAAATAAATGTAAAAAAATTATTCACTTTAAAGCATGATGATAAATAGTTACGACATCACACAATGTTTATAGCAAAAAATAGACAGTATGAATGAGTTTATATCCTTTAACCTATATAAGAGCACTGAAACAAACATCCCACAGAATCTACTAGAAACACATGGATGCAGTGTTGCTGTTAGTGTGCAAGCTCATTAGAAATACTCGTTGCATACATAAGCAATAAGTGATTTGAGCATAATTCCAATGGGTGAAGCCGTTGGGCCATGGGTAGGAAAGGCCTCTCGTAGTCAGGGGCTCTATACCTTAACCAGATAAATCTCATTCGCTCATGGGAAGTGAGATAGATCACAATGTTTTCTTGCTGACAGAGAGATTATGGCGTGCCAGGGAGAGGACGGCGTACGTGTCGACTTCGTCGCTAGGCCATAGCTCAAAATGACAAGGCAATTGTCTGTGTTTCAAAGTTTTCCCGTCGCCAGCATTTGGGTGTGTCTGACGGATAAAGAAATCACGGGGTGAAAATGTTGCCAATATTACCAGGTTTCAAAGACTCTGAAATATTGTCCTTATAAGGAGATTCAAAAAGGTATATGGAACGCGACCTGGTAATTTTGTTCTAAATCAACATTTAATTTTTTTCGGCATATTTCTTAACTCTTTTCATTCGAATATGAAAATGTATTCGAATTGAAAGAGATAAAAAACTTTAAAACCTTAGTATAATGTATACTTTTTAGTGTAATTATATTTGCCAGCAATTATCTTGTTTTCATTTAATTTAATACCACTTTGTTTTTAATCAAATAAATATGAGAACATTTCTAAACTAATTGTAATTTAAAAATATTCTCATTTTTAACTTATTTTTCAATTATGTTTTCTTTTCATTAATTTTTCGGCACTTGCGTATTTTAACAACGTCTACTTCGGTGATAAAAAGAATGTCGCTAAATAATGCTGTTTAGTGACCGCATTTACGTTTTCTATTTTTCTTATATTTCAGTTCATATTTTTTCATTTTTAGTGCTTGCAAGTTTTAAATTTATGATTAAAAAATCGGAATACGAATTAAAAATGAAGTTTTTATCTATTTATGTTTCAATGAAAATATCAATTAACTACTCTCTTTTTACTCGTATTTCGGGAAAAAAATGATTTTAATTTACAATATTTGATGGAATATATTTTTGGAAAATATTCTACGAAATATGTAAACATTCATTTGTTCTTAACTAATATAGCATGTATCAAAACAACCGTCAAGCTGTGATCTTGCAGAGATGTGGCGCTTTCCCAATAATAATGGTACATTAATGTTCAACTTTAAATTTTTTAAAGTTATTTTTGCGATGAGCGGGCCGCTTTTCTTACGGAAATCCTAGTACTTGCTCTTTATTGTTGTAGTTTTCTTCTGATCTAGTGCACCTATTCTTGACTATCGATGAATATCAACAAGAAAACACCTGTTGATAAGTCGGAACGACAAAAAAGATTGCGCTTGTCGATCAGCAAGCGCAGAATACGAAATATTGATAATCGGTCGCTGCGGGTCTTCAAACGACTGTCGCATCGACAGGGCGGAATGAGCGTCCAGGACACCTCCCTTCACTCACTTTAAATAATCGGCTGCTCTGTCATATCCTTCCATCTTAACTTTAGCTAAACTTGAGAATGAGTCAAGACATCATTCTAAGTGAACGAAGAATAACTCAATTTGATAAATTCGAACAATTTTTATTCATTAGCAATACAAATTCGAAATGTGATTATTGAATAGCGACATTTCTTTAAAGTAGTTTTTCAAATGTACTCGTGACTTGTGCTCTCGTAAGCCGTAAGTAAGTTTGTGTGCATGCCGGCCGACAGTCTTCGCACTGGACATCGCGTTCACTCGTCATGGATACTCGTGGAAGCCTTCCAGTAAAACTCATCATCAAATCACCGGTGGGCTGCCAATAGTGTGCTTTGGACTCCCCGTGATGAGTAGCCTAATGCCTTGAGGCAGTCGTAAGACGTACCCAAGGCGTGATCTACTTTCACGTGTCACAAGAGAGAAAACTTGGAAGTTTTTCAAGCACCCACCCCGACAGACATAACTGAAACGCAGACTTTATCCCAAGCGGCAGGCTCAACACAGCGATTGTGATCAACCTTTTTCTCCTATGAGCGCTGTCTGATCCTTGACCAGAGAGTATCACCCCCCGGACGATGATATTTTGACAGCCAAAGGCATCCACCGTGTTTACTGAGGGCTTTTTATAGCTAGTGTGTCGCAAAGGAAGAAACAGGGAAAACTCTAGCACCCAGGCAGAATCTGTCTCTCATCAACAGAGACTGAACCCTGCACCTTTTGTTGCGTACCTCTAGGCCATGCTGAGCCTTGCTTAAACTGGTTCTCAGATCGAGACTCTGTCTATAAACTGAGTAAAATATGCTTTTTGAACTGACAGAGACCATTTGTTAGGATCAAGCCTGTCGTAATAACAGATTTCAAGTTCGATCTCAGCTACTGTCACCAAACGAGATGTAGACGCTGCGCTTCAGCTTGCTGCACGTACGTTAATCGACATTGTAGAATGTTTGTCCCCAGCGATTCACTTGAATATGCAGGAAGCCCTATCGGAGAGAACTGGCGATGGAATAGCTGACACAGACTGTTAGATGCTTTCTCCATTTATGGCTGCTCAAGAGCTCCAATAACATAATTGCGAGAAGGAATAGGAGTCACATAATATTAACAACATAATATTTATAAACAACTACAATCTCCTTTTAAATGGTAACAATCTACTTTTAAATTTGAAAATGTATTGCATACTGAATAAAAAAAAATTAATTTTAAGATTAGAAGTATCCATTATAATCTGTTTTTATTTGTTTAAATTTGATTTAATTGAAAAGTGTGCTAAAAAATAACTCTTGTTTTGTTTTTCCATGTCACGTGCTACTTATTTCTGCGATAAGCAAGGACTTTCCCATTTCGAATGCTGTTCTTAAAATGCGAATGGTTTCTGTATTCTAGAACGCCTTTCTGTCCTCCTTCCCCCACGTGCTGTACGCTGTGATGGCGCTCCTCACCGGCTACATCGCCGACGCCGTGGTCCGCAAGGAAATGGCTACCATCAACTTTGTTCGTAAATTCTGCACCACCCTAGGTAATCCTCTGCTTCTTCTCCCTTCGGTCTGAGCACACTTAAAAATATCCATTTTTGATGGATACGAGGTAAGGTATAAAGTTCTTGCCACTTTTGCCTGGTCATTGAGAGAAATAATCACAATAAGAATGAGGTGCATCACGTGAGAAACCTGTCGGTCGAGAGTAGACATAGCAGTCCACTTCACTCATTCCTCCACCAAGAAGACAAATGGAAGTTCAAGGAATCTTAACCGTTCAGTGTTCACATTAGGCTTAGCAGTCAATGTATTAAATCGCCAAATGTGCCAAGTGCTTGGGGATGTGAAAACGAGCCTGGTGCAAGGGATTGGTTTCAAACATTCAGTCAGGAGATTGAGACCCATGAAAAAGACACTCTTCTTTACGTTAAAAAGCCTACAACTTCTAATGGAATTTCGTAGTTGTTGACAGTTTGGCGGAAATTGCCGACCGAGATTACTGTTAGGACTGGCAACAAAAAAGCTGTACTTTCTTTAAATCATTCCTCTTGTCCATTTAAAACAGCAAGAACCTTATGGATTGTCTTATACATACAAAAACAAAGGAACATTATTTAAATTAACCATGCCGATGATATTTCAATAGATAATTTCATAACTACAGATTTCTACTACAAACTTATACAGCATAATAATTTAGTTTTATTTGTATTGCATAAATGCATGCATTTCATTGTATCTTGTTTGACTTTGTATAGCGACATCGAAAGAATCTTCAATAAGATTTTTTACTTAGATTTAGTATTATTCTAAATACAGTAGTCATCCATTTTTACGAGCCACCCATTTACGAACACTCCTCTTTGTACGAACAAGTGTCTCATCGCTACTTTGATACCACAGACAGAATAATAATTTTAATTCCTCTTTACGAACTAAAATTTCGAAAAATCTCTTTCTTGCTAACTTTCGCGTCTCTAACAAATAGTTTTCTTTTTTTTTTTTATTTCGAATGATCTGGCATTTTTTTCACTGTTTTGTTGAATTTTTTAATCCTGAAAACTTGAGCCATTCTTGATGAACAAGGGGACAATAGTCGAAGACACAGGGACATCAAGCATTGGATGACAAAGACTGAGCGTCCGATTTCAACATCTGCACTTCAATTACATAAGGACACAGAGAGTGGAAAAATTCTTCTACTGTACACAGAAGAACACAGATAGGCGAAAAAACTTTTGTGAAAGTTTGTTCTGTTTTGTTATGCAGTTGGTTTTGTTTCATTTGAACAATTCAATTTAGGAAGTTTGCCGAGAGAAATTGAGCTGATTCCGTTGATAATTTGTCGCAGTTGAAGAAACGAATGTGTTTATTAGTTAAAGTAAAAAAAAAAAGCAGAAAGTTGATGCAAAATATTAAGTTAGACAAAAAATGCCAAAAATATAAGGAATTTTTAAGAACAGTTTCTTCACAATAATAAATACTAGAAAAAATCTGAAAAAGGGAACATCACCAACACAATTGTTCCCTCTGGAAATATGTTGTATAGTGCATCAAAACATCTTAAACTCGAAAATTTAGCCTGGCTGAGAAAAATGAACATTCCTGTTAACGGCAATGTCATTAGGGAGAAATGCAACTGCTTTCTGTGAAACTTAACAGAATATTTCGATTCCCAATGACACCCAAGACCCACTGAGTAAATACGTGATCGTTCAATCTGTAGAATCGAAAGTCCTGTGGTCGGTCGTTGAGCAGTTACCATAGTCTGAAGGAAATTTTCTCGCCCTCCAGATCAATGTCAAAAGCAATAGCCTTTTTCTAGAACTCTTGTTCCCACAGCATTACACTTTCATTTGTTTAAACGCCAAAAATGCTGGCAACCCTATAGCGTCTTCCTCTATTTCCCCTTACAACCATACAAGTTAAAAAAAATAAAGAAATACTAAAAAAGCTTACACACAGTTCATATCAATTTTTTTGTTTTATCTTGTTCTGCAATTCATTTTCATTTAATTTTTTCTTCCCAACCGAGGGCACTTGGGTGACGAACCCTTTGCCACAACAAAGGCAGAAACTGCTACTCATGTGTCGTTACCCAGCGGGCACCTGGGAACCAAGTCACGGAGGCGAGTAGCGTTACCCGCGCCATTCCACCACAAACCCGTTTATAAGAGTGGGCCACATTCATACATCATCACAGAAGGACAGAGAAACACAGAGAAGGAAAGAAACATTCATGCCAGAACCGGGATTCGAGCTCGGGATCCATAGCTCTGGTGTCAGGAGCGCTAACCACTCAGCCATCGGTCGGCTGTTCTGCTATTATTAATCAATTTTTAATTTGTTTTGTGTTTAATTTTTCTCGTTTTTGTTTCTGCTCTACCATTCTAATTTTATTTTATTTATTTATTAAAATCCTATTTCCTTTTCCTCCAAGACCCACCGAGGAAATAACTTACATCTGGGATATAATAATAATTTAGTGATTGCTTTTCAGAATATTAAAGGCGTTTCATCTCTTCCAAAGATTCAATACTTACAGAATTTGTCTCCGTCATTTACTTCAGTTGGCGATGCTCTTTGAAAATTTATTTCGAAAACCAAACGTCATAAAAATGAACGAATAACTGTTTAATTGTCCTTTTATTATAAATTATCAAGAATTTTCTTATTTAACGAATTACTTTGTTTTCGAAAAATATATGAGCCTATAATGTATAATTATTAAACTGGGTGGCATTCTGTGATCTCCAGCAAGCTGCACCAAAAGGATAATATGCCAGCTTTGCCAAAATGTTATTAATATGGCGAAATTTTCCTTTACATACAAAACTTCTCCCACTCACTTTTCTTTACTTAAAAAAAATAATAATTTTTTTATTATAGTACAATTTTTTTACCATTCTAAAAGAGTGCTTGTAAGTGTCTTAATGCATCTGTGTGTGTTCATTATGTTTAATTAACCGCTTACTTCTAGCTTGCTTGGTGCCAGCAGTGGGCTTAATAGGAGTTTGCCTTGCCAGATGTGACGTCACACTCTGCGTCATTTGTTTGATGATGTCAGTGGGCGCCATAGGATGCTGCTTCAGCGGGTACATGCTCTCGCACATAGACCTCTCCCCGGAGTATGGTGGTAAGTTCTGCGTTCCACAGAGCTCCCAGCTCCTTCAGTGGAATGTTTATAGAACACGTATCACGCTATCTCAATTTCAAGGATATTTGCAACTCCTAAAAAACATGCAATAACTCTTAGTTATTATGTGTGTGTCTTAAAATTTCCCATTAAAATTACAATATGATACTTCGTTTGGTTCTTCATTCCATGTACAATTAAAGTTTGATCTCGGTTAAATTACCATCTTTAAATTAATTTAATGGCAATGGTGTTGATCAAGATGGACTAAAGTGATTATTGCTGTTACAGGTCGCCAAGAACAAAAAATAGCCAAATGTCGCAACATTTTCAGATTTTTTTCAGTTTCCAGAAATTTAATTAAAAGTCATTAATCGCCTAATATAAGTTGACATCAGTGGCTTAACATATTGAAAGTAAAATATGGGAATTTTTTTCAATGAATGATAGTTATAAATCTAGTTTGGGTTTGAAGTATGAAAATTTATTGTGTGTTATTTAATATCATGGTGGTTTATTTCGTATTTAATTCGATGTGAAATCGAAATAGCAATTCTTATTATTAATTTTACTTCATTTTCGGATAAAATCCTAATATTCTTAACATATTTGACGCAATTTTCGAAAATTTCGACTATGGTGAAATGTGGCTTTGTAACTTATTGCCAAACTGTTGCCAACGGCAAAATGATGTTTTTTGTGATTGTTACCAATGTATGATAAACAGAAACAAAAGAAAATAGTAATCTCAAATTGGAAAACACATACAAATACCAAGAAAAAACACATAAATCATAAGTGAATCACATGAAATGCAATCATTTATAAATTTCAAACCTTATCGTCCTCCCTAATGTCGCCAAACATCGCAAACGTCTCCAAATCCATCTTGTACAATATACTAGGTTTTAACCGAATTTCGCAATTTCTCTCTCTCTATCTGTAATTTATTTGGAAAATCTTATATTCATTTTATTTCATAATTATAACT
Organism: Latrodectus hesperus; assembly: GCA_037975125.1. Taxonomy (NCBI): domain Eukaryota; kingdom Metazoa; phylum Arthropoda; class Arachnida; order Araneae; family Theridiidae; genus Latrodectus; species Latrodectus hesperus. The sequence goes on from JAJQOW010000088.1 coordinate 63,343, forward strand.
CTTTTCTTAAATTGATCTCATTGTATATAGAATTCTAATGAAGAAAATCTATTTGGGAAATTTTGTTCATTGTTTTCTATAATATTATCTATATATATATAATTTAAATAAATAAAAATTATATATATTTTAAATTTTATATACATATAATATACAATTTATGTTATAAGATTTCAAGCAGCTCATTTTTTTGTAACTTTTTCTTGAATTTTAATTATTTATATTTTTAACAAAAGTTGGTCAATTTTTAATATGTTTACAGTGTTCTTATATATCTTTTAGCTGAGCGATTTAAAAATACCGTCATATATTTTGAATGGTTTTACACGTGGCTGAGAAAGAGCTAGAATTTTAGTCACTGGTTCGTTCTCCTAACTCCAATATGTACGCCGTCCTTAGTTTGATGAAATAAAAATCACACCTTGATTTTAATGCTCACGTCCAGAACAATGTTATGGTGCATTGCCAGTTAGATTTATGTTCAGAAAAATTGCTCACCCGATGAATGCTCAAAATGACAAAGAACAGGAGACAATTTTGTCAGAATTTCACTCTGGTGCAGATTGATGTGTTTACTGATTTTTACAACGTGGCATTCAGTGAATCGATTTTATTGTCATCTTGCTAAGACAATATTACCTATTCAACTATGGCTCAAGTTTATGAAGAATACAACAAAATAAATTGCTATAATGTGCGAGGAAATGCATAGGAAATATCGAAATACTTAATTCATTCATTTGAAATTCTATTAATGAACGAAAGTTTTGAAAATTTTAATCGTTCTTGCAGATTTAAGCAAATTATAGAGTGGATGTTTTGTCTTATCTTTTGCTTCTTCTGCTGTTCAACGCTTTAACGGCTTGAATCAGTAGAAAACGGCTTCCAAGTGCTGTGCTCTGTAAAGACCACGGCATCCGCTAACGTAAATGAAAAGAAATCATTTGATTAATAATGCGACGTAGATGAAACATTGTCTGATGTCATGGATACTTTCAATCAATGAGAATTGTGTAATAAAGTAACATAATCACGATCTCAACTGGAATGATAGAAAAAACCATTTGATGATTAATAAAAAGATCAGATATACTTTGGTAATGTACCTTTACTGAAACTTCAAAGTTCAGTCAATTTATAGAATATATACTGAACAAGAATTTTAATTTTTCTATTGAGTAATTATTTGCTGCATTGTACATGAACATATCAACGAGCAGAACTTGAAATCTAGTGTTTAGCCTGTGCTATGTAATAGTAGAAAGGCTTGCCTCATTTTCAAAGTTGCCAAAAAATATAAGGAAAACGAAATAAAATTAGACAGAATTAATAATACACTAAAAGGAAAATTAAAACTGTTACCAGAATTGCCTGTAAATTTCATATGTGACAGGACAAATTTTTGGGACTTCATTTTTTTTACGGTATTCACTGCAAGGAAGTAAAGAACCATTCACTTTTGTATCATGAATAAGGGTTATAATTTTTTTTAAAAATGGAAAATAGTATTTTTTTAATAAATTTTGTTGAAAATTATCTCAAATTACAAATACCCTAAATTGCTCCTTTTCATTATCAAACACTGTCACTTCTATTTTTCATATGTCTCATCATATTGGTTCAACATATATCAAAATATACAGTATTTACGTACTTTCGCAACCATGCTAACCTTCGCGATAACTCGCCAAATCAGCGAACCCTATTTCGCAAGTGTTCATTCCCATCATACATTATCATGTCTTTTTTACTTCGTATCATATTTCACCTCTCGCTACTGCTCTTCGGTGATGGGACAGACTCGAATTCCAAAATGCAACTTCGGGATTCACCAAATTCTTTTAAGAAAATATAACATTTTGCCATACTTTAGGAAATGTACAAATTTTGTCACGAACAAATTAATTTAACTGATTAAGAAGTCATAGATCAGTTATATACAAGAGCTTTCGACACGAGGGAGAGTTCGTGGTCACCCTTCCAGTTCCTGCCCGCGGCAAATGACGCTTCGCTTTGCCGATCTTAATGGGAAGCTGCGTGAAGCTAGGGGGCCTTTGGAGCTCTCTGGACATGGGTAGGGAAGAAATGGATGAAATGAGGTGGATCGACTCGAAATAGACGAAAATGCCTACTAAAGGAAAAAATGATTCTGGCCCAGTATTGCCAGAGTAATGGATTTTTAGTGAGACCAAAGAGATGTTTTTTGAAAAGTGTTCCCGATCAAAGTCTTGCAATTTTTTGACAGAAAATTGTTGAAAACTCTCTGAGAAGAAATATCCGATTGACTGTGATAGGTGGAGAGTATATCAGACTGATAAATGGTAACCGTTGGATTTCGTCATTTAAGAGTAAATCCTAAATGCCATATTGCAGGTCCGAAACCGCTTCTCACACTTGAACAAACCAGAGGATCTGGGGTTCTGCTAAATGAGAAACTACAATGTGCATCAACTTGACATTTAGCTATTCGAATAATATCCTTCTTTGGTGACAAGTTGAAGAAAAAGGCAAGAAAAGATTATTTCCATAATTCATGTCTGCGCATTTTCCACTCAAACGTAACCGATACGTCGTCAAATGAAAGCAAGAATTCTATAGATTATAAAATTGCGGTACGTTTAGCTTATATAAAAGTATTACGATAATCGCCATAAAGAAAAAGAAAAAAATCGTAAAATACTGTCGTAAATATTTCATTTGTATGCATGGTGCATGGCTTAAAAAGAATTACGTTTTCAAAAATGGCTAAAAAATAGTACAAATATTTTATATTCACATTCGATAAACTAAATAAATATCACTGATTTACAAAATTTATTTGGACATCAACATTTTATTTTTGATTATCAATTGCATAAGTGTAATGTAATTGAACCATTTTTTCAATCAAACAAAATTAAATTTTACTGTTTTTGGTTCTTTTTTTCGCCCTTGGTGATTTGAGACCGTCATGCTTCCTTTAACCGACAAAATTGTCACCCATCAATGCTTTGCACCCACTCACTTTAACTTTGTTTAGAATTTAGCTTGTTTAACATTGTTTATCACTATTTAGTTAATTTTGGTACACAAAAGAACTAATCAGTATACATTAGATTTAAAATAAAATTCTCAGCCAATCAAATAATTGCGTCTGCTTTTCGATTATTTTGCTTCTCCGTAAAAAATATACAATTTCTTAAGCGGGGTTATAATGGGAAAGTATCAAAATTACTTATATACTATTCTTCTCAAAGTGTTTTCCGACAGTGCGTTATATATTCCAATCAACGTATTCTGCACTTTTGGTATTGTCCAGGTTTTATTCAATAACGTTAAGATGGTTACGATGACACCATCCAACGCAAGAAAACGACATGGAAATGTCCAGTATAACTTTAATGCTCAGTTTTAATAAATACAAGGACGAGGATAGATCATTTGGTGACCGGAGCTCCTGTGCAAGTGCTCAAATCTCCAAAATAACTTTTATATTTATAAATCTAATATTGTTTGTCATAATTTATGATAAATTTATTTTAACATTTAGGAATTTGTTATAAGATGTTTTGGGATTATGATCTAGGATGAAACAGGGGGGATCGAACCAGTATCCATCATCTGGTAGGCCGCCGGCATCTAAAAAGATAAAAGTGCTTTATTGAAAAACTCATAGGGAATTTCACAGTAGGGGTTATACATCTACAGGCACACTGCCTGATATTATTACATATTCAAATACAATCATGTCTGTCCAGACTACTTTATTACTAAATTAAGACTCGTTTAAGTTTTTACAGAAGATTTTTACCAATGGTGGTGCATGAGAATGCATACAAATTTCAAATAATGCCATTCATAACTATTTTGCAAAGAAAAGATAAATCAGTAACAATTAGAACCGAGTTGTTCAGGGATGGTTAAAAGTCCAATCCTCCCAACAGAAGCGACCGTCCTGCCAGAAGAGCACAGAGCTCAGCTGAGATCGTAGTCTGTTCCAACAATTACATTCCATAATGGCGACATATTTCTATCTGAAATTGCCTTCTGTACTATATAAGTTTCGTAGAGTAGCTAATTGCGAAAAATGAAATAACTTACAAAAACGAATTTTTATTTTACAACCCACCACTTGCAATTTATCAAGCTAAATTTACGATTTATTTTTTCCCTCTAGTTATGAAGTACAAGCAAGAGTTTCCGATATCATACTGAGTTTCTTTTAAAATAATTCCCACTCGTTTAATAATATAAAAGCATTCATTCCCTTGATGGAGTATGAGAAAAACTGGGTCGATTTAAAAGAATAATCTGTGGTTACACTAATATTTTTTGACAGGAAATTACATAATAAGACGAATTTCTTGTTGGTAAAATCTAAAGAGAATTGCTTCATTTTTTACATATGAAAACTATTACACACATAAAGTAGACTCGAGGTTCTTTTGATGTGGACCGAGCGGTATGGATGGAGCGTGTGGGCGGCCATTTGTGTACTCCCACACAAGTATTTAAATAATAAAAATTCTATTGGTATGAGTTTTATTTGTAATTATATTACAATTGCAATTACAACTCAATGAACAAACATTGAATGAATAAGATCCGATAAACTTTTAATCACAGTGTATCGGTTCTTACGCATTACCTTTGCGATCATTTTCGTCCAAAGAATATGTCGCCAAATACGCCAGTTTTATATCCAAAAACTTCGCCTGTAGCTAAAGTTAAAACTAGTTAACAAGCACTGAATTTTAATGTTTTTAATTTAAAGAAATAACTGTTCATTTAAATTTTCATTTGAACAAATAAAAAAATATTTTTATATTTTTACTTCAGGACGATTGCAAACAAATATGAAACGTGAATTTATGAAATAGTTCAGGTGATGGGGAATATTTCGTTGGAAACATTTGACAGTAAATCTCGTTCATTGACGACATTATTTTTTTTTCAAAAAATATTGACTGGATGATAAAATATTACCAGTTTATCCCTTTGTAGTAAGCAATGTAATAACATTATATAGCTTCCATAATAATCAACTCTTTTCTTTGAATTTCCAGGTACCTTGATGGGGATCGCCAACATGTCATCTGCGCTGACCGGCTTCCTCGCTCCCCTGACTGTCGGCATTCTTACGGAGGAGAGCGTAAGTATCCTCTGCAGTCTTCAAAATAGTATTTCCACCTACACTGTGTCGCTGATTGAGCGGGAGAACGACAGGAAAGCAGCAGTAATGGCTGCAAAAAGTTTTGGCTGAGTTTTCTGGAAAATACGGAGAACTCCCGTAAAATCGCAAGATGCTTAGAAAAACGGACCACTTTAGAGTTGAGATCCGTAATCCGTTTGTTGTGCAGGTAAAAAATGAGTCCTTATATTTGAAATTCACCATAAAATGCCTCAACAACTGCCCACTCACAGCAAATGCTTTCCATGAATAATAACAGATCGTGGTCATCACGAAATGTAAGAATGGTTGTAGAAGTTCAGGTGAGATGTTGCAGCCACTCGATAGGGTTCTTTGTGATTCGGATGTCTATCTGAGTAAATCATCCTTCCCACAACTAAGAGGTTATAAGTTCTATACCGAACCAGCTGATGATCTTTTGACTTTGGTAATGACAGCATGGTTACAATGTCTTCCATAATGATGCTTCTAGGAGTGACAGTCCACTCTGCTTCTAATCTACAGGCACTTGAATATTTTCGGGATTACATTAGCACACCTGTTTGAACCTCTATTACACAAGATGCCACCTGTTCCCCCCTCCCTTTTAGGTCCGAAAATGTCCGAAAATTTGAAAATTATTAGTTCTAAAGAAAAAACCTGTAGCCAGACATTTTAATTTTACTAAAATTAATTAAATATTTTTTAACCCATTCAACTTTCTGCTTTGAGCTTTCAGCGCTGCAAACCACCCAACACTCGAAGGATGAATCGGTAGCCCTTGGAGCAGGAAGGACTTCGGCGGTTCCATCCCGAGTCTTTCGCTCTCTTTCTTGTGAAACCATGGAGGCCATGGAGATCTTGTGAGACCATGGAAACCATGGATCATATGTGTGTGTGTAGTATTCATGTATAATTATCTATTAGAGGATTTTAACAGACGATGCCAAGCAGATCAAGTGATTATGTTTGCTGTTTTTCGTAGATGTTGTGAACACACAGAATGTTCTGGAGGAACACATTCAAATCATGTGGTAACATTTCAGGGAATTCATGTTTTTTAATTTATAAATGACTAACTGATTATTCGAGGAACAGAAAATAAAATCTGATAATTCTGTCAATTTGTTTTTAACGGCAAGTAACAGAAACTTTTATAATGGCTGTTCTTACAGAGAATGGACTTCATGCAAACGTTTTTGTGAGTTAGAAATCAATTGGATGAATATCAAGCCACTTTTAATCAAATATTGAGAAATAAATGAAGCGTTTTTTTTTCATCAACAGTCACTTCAGTGATATAAAATTATTATAACCTCTGTCTTCGCAACAATATCCGGTCACTTACAATTCAAAATGAAATAAATGCATTACTGTTTCAGGACTACGTTGTCTCTCTAACATGCTGTGTTGTGTGATGGTCTCTTTCCAAACAGTCAAATATAAACTTCCTTCAACAAACAACTGAAAACTCATTTGAAGTTTTATTCTTTCCTTCAAATGAATTCATAAAACACGGCTTAAAATATGCGTTTGAAGATCGCACGAGTTAAGGCTCACAAGATGACACTTACCTGTCCATAGACACTGAAGGATTATTAAATGACAGACATCTTAAAAATGCTTTGAAATTCGTAAGAGGACGCAGTGAAATTCTTGTCGTTTTCCGCAGCAGGAAGCGAGGGTGTAGACATCAAGAGCCCTTGTCAGCCGCTCACTTTTATTCATCGCACAGCCACGAAGGCAAACGCAGTGCTCTCCTCTGCTGCTACTTGCTATTTCACTTCAAAATACGCTTATCATCAATGCGTCAATCGGTGGTGGATAGTGCTGTGGATGCATGTTGTGCCACGATTCATACCTGCGAAGCACACTTGTGCGAAGTATTCACGGATATTTTGTGTCCAAAACCTGAGAGTATTAACACAACGAATGCTTAAAGGCTGAAGATACGTCAGCAAATACAGCTGAATAACGATGGACATTGCACTTTATGTACATCAATTTCTTCTTGGCTGTTCAAAAGGCCAAAACTACTTTAAATATATTTATCTGTTTTTAAATATTCCTTATGTTTTTATATAAATATATTATTATATTTCTTAGGTATACACATGTTTTGTTGTATGGTAATTAAAAAAAGAATTTTAAATAATGAGGAAAAGCTATTACATTTCCAAAACAGATGACCGTAAAATGGATTGGATAATATTACTTCTGTCAGTGACCAATATCCTCTGTCAATATGTCGGCTAATAATGGATCTGCGCTGGGTCCAGATTTTGAGTTTAAATACCGAATTCGAGTATCGTAGTGGCTCATTTTATAGTCAATAAGCCTCTGTATGCGACAGAGCGGAGAAGAAACCCATCGATCAAACATTTCCGTCATGCCGCCTGCTCATGTCCATACGCGATTCAGTGTTCAAAGAGGTTTCCTTGCTCGCGTGGGCGCTCAGATGATTCAGCCAATTTGTTCTGGACTGTCCTACCACTCCAAAAATCAAACACATGATGAAAATGAATTTCTCTTCCTGGCTGCGAGAAAGGATAAGGAGCGAGAACTGGATTGAAGCAGATATAGAAGCAATACCGGAAAAGATGCTGCACCACTCTTCCGTCTCCTAACTGTTCACGACTGCCTGGATGAACACTCCTGAGGATCTGCGACCCTCCTGACTGCCAGCCCTCGAACCGCCTCCATCTCTGTAGCACTGGACTCCGAGGCTGCTAAATATTGGCGTGCGAGAGAGCTTCCGGGGAAATGAGTTTGGTCTTTATTTCACTTCTTGTATATATTTTTTGATGTCTTTTATTCTTCTTTGTTGTGTTGTTGGCTTTCCCCGTCATTAAAAAAGTATTCAGATAAGTGCATAGATCTTTAATTCATATTTTAACTAATTTATGGAATAATGTAGATTTATTCCTTCATTTTTGTAGCATTTCATGTGCTGTGTCTTAAAGAGAATGCATGTTTTTCGCGTATTCCCTAATGTGTCCGATCTCCTTGCAGCAAAGCCTGAGGCAGTGGCACATGGTGTTTGGAATCACCATCATCATCCTCATCATCTCCAACTTAGTCTTCGTGTTCTTCTCATCGGCGCAGAAGCAGGACTGGCTGCCCCCCGACCTCAGGACCGAGGAAGTGACCTTCTCCACCCTGAGGCAGCTCAGCGTGCCCAACGACTCCAAGGAACTGACGGCATTCTGACGATTTGAGAAGAGAAATTAAGCAAGTGATCTGACTGAAGAGAGACTTTTTGCGACATTTTCTGCTGCGCTTTCAATAGATTGTTTCAATGTGTGCATGAATTTCAGGTTATATACTGTTTGAGATTAATATGAGTATTTTCTTCCGCGGCCAATGTTCAATTCTTAGCGATGACGGCCAAGCGTTGCGCACCAGCTTTGTTTATTCAACGTGTACATCTTGTGCAGTATATTGAAGCGGATAACATGTTGAAAGGCTGAGCATATTTCAAAAGATGGCACAAAAGTAATTTCGTACATTAATTATGTGTTGCTTATGATGGACGCGGCTCAAGATTAACAGAGCTTTTCGGAAATGAAGCCCTAGTTTGCATTTAGAACTGGTATTCTTGACGAAGTCAACAACTGTGCTGTGATGCGGTTTCCTTCATCCAGTTCGATTCATTAAAGAAAAATCAAGTCTATGCTTGATGCAAAATAACAAAGTGATATTTAAAGATTGTAAAAAAAGAAATTTTTTGTTAAATATTGTGAGAGATTTTTTTTTCGAAGAAATGGCAACATTACACTGTTTAATGTTATTTTTAAATATTTTCATGTATTTTTGAAGTAATATTATCTCCATGGGTATTTACATATAATATTATACACAGTTGATCATGTTTTTTATTTACTTTTATTTTTTGCGTTTGCAAGTTCTAAATTTATGTTAAAAAATTGTAATAGGAGTTTAAAATTAACATTTGGATGAAACATGAATTAACAATTTTTTTACACTTATTTTAAGGATGATGTAAGTTAACTATTCTATTTCCCTTGAGTCACACTTTGAAAAAATAAGAAAACGAAAAAAAATAGACATGTAATGTCTATTTTTGACCCACTCTAAGTTTGCATATAATAACTCTAAAAAAAGTTTGCAATATTTGGCTCCATATTCATTTTTTTTTTCAAAAATAATCGACTGAATAACATACTCTTTTATGAGTGCCCGTATGTAATTACGAAGCCCAATTTCATAATATTACAGACGAATTGTTTTCTTGAATCAACTTTCGACTTATTTCAAGAAATATGAATATTAACATACGGTTAAAACATTTTCTAAAAAATATTCCTCTGAACATTGCAATATTTGAAAATCGTTTTTATCATCATGATATCACTTTTTCATCACAGTTCTTTGAATGCATTTTACGTCATTCAGTATGCAGCCAATTGCTCCGGGTGGAGATCCACGCGCATTTCTTCCTTATCTAAGAAGTCGAGTGAATGCATTGAAAAGTGGCGAGCAAAAGTGTAATTATATGCGATCAGTGAATGGGGAAATCTGCGGAAGCAATCCGTTTGGTGTGAGTGTAATCTTTCATAACTTTATATGCGGTCTCTTTTGTACATATTTTGTAAAACATATTAAAATGAAAGCTTTCAAATTTCTTGATTCGATTACAGTATTTTTTTAAAAAAATTTCCACGAAACGTTAAGTATAGAGAAAGACTGATACGCCCTTTTCAAAATTTGATACTAATAGAATAATTGATAGATCAATCGATAAGTGTAAGCAGCAACATTTAAAAAATTCTTGTTATTCCTAAATTAATTCTCGAACCCTGCCTCCATCAGAAAAAAACCTAAGGGTACTCCCCCAGTTATCCTGCACTCGAATCGCCTTTTTCTTCCAATCGAAAATCATTTTATTGGATTTTCCTGTCACTCAGTGAAAATTCTCTGGAACAGAAAAAAGCTCAAATACTTGCGATTCATACGAAACAGATAATCCTATTTCGCATGAATTTGTGGAGGATATTTTGAGTCATTGTTCTGTGTAAATATGTGCAGCTATTCTCTTTTCAATGTTTAGCAATAATTGCATAAATAAGTTTCCGAATTATTTATTAAATTATATTTTGTTTATAAATACATTATATAGATATATGAAGTTGTTATTACTATATCATTGTTATGCAAGTCAAATTCTAAAGATATTTAATAAATATATTTTTTCAATCATATCTGAATGGAGAATATTTTAAAATATAACTGTATAACACAACACTGAGAAAAACAAACATTATTTCACATTAATAAAATACACAATAAATTCCAATAAAATTTTATTGATTAAATATAACTAACTATATATTTTTTAAAAATTTTCTGACTAATGTATTATTTATAATTTTCTATGACTTGTCTTTTATACATTTTTTTTTCTTTTGTACTTGTCACGCAACAACAATTTTAAAATGGTTGTGCAGTCATTTCATGCATAAACTGCCTTTCTTTTAAGGTATCCAATCGCAGTTAAATACAAGTTTGGGTCAAAATTAGTATATATATATATATATATATATATATATATATATATATATATATATACATATACAATACTAACCATTAAAATTGCTACACCAAGAAGGAATGCAAATAACAGAACGATATTTGTTGGAAACATATATTATAGTGGAAAGAACTAGTGATTAGACTTACAGGAAATTAGGATGTACAGATCTTGAGATCTTGAGAAATCAGTACCCAGAGCAGCCACCTCTGGCTGCAATAACAGCATTTATCCGCCTAGGCATGAAGTCAAACAGAGATTGTATGGCATGTACGGGTATCTCAGTCCATGCACCTTCAACACTGTGCCACAGTTCATCGACAGTAGTGGATGGTGAGTGATGGCGTGCCAATCGCTCGGCAACCATTGACCACACGTTCTCAATTGGTGATAGATCAGGAGAACGTGCTGGCCAGGGAAACAGCCGAACCTGTTCTGTATAAAGGAAGTTCAGAACAGTACGGGCAACATGCGGTCGTGCATTATCCTGTTGAAACAAAGCATTAGGGAGGCCTCGAAGATAGGGCAGAGCCACGGGCCTTAACACATCGGAAATGTAACGGTTGCTGTTCAAAGTGCCGGTAATGCGAACAAGAGGTGATCGAGGCGTGTATCCAATGGCATCCCATACCATCACTCCAGCAGATGGGCCAGTATGGTGATGTCCAATGCAAGCTGGCAATGCGCGTTCTCCACGATGCCTCCAAACACGGATGCGGCCATCATGGTCCTATATACAGAACCGAGATTCATCTGTAAAGATGACGTGATGCCATTCCCGCGTCCAGGTTCGTCGCTGATCACACCTATTGAAGGCGCTCCTGTCTGTGACGCAGCGTCAATGGTAGCCGAAGCCATGGTCGCCGTGCAGACAATCCATGCTGCTGCAAACGTCGTCGAACTGTTCGAGCAGAAACTTGTTGCCTTGCAAATGACTCCATTTCTCGACTCAGGGTTCGTGACGTGGCTGTACGATCCCTTGTGACCATGCGGATAAGATGTCTGTCTTCTCTACTGTCAGTGATGGGGGATCGCTGAGATCCTGCATGACGTTCCGTATGATTGTCCTGAACCCATCGATTCCATATTCTGCAAACAGTCATGGGGTCTCGACCGACGCGAGCAGCAATATTGCGGTACGATAAACCACAATCCCGGTAGGCTATAATCTTTCCTCGATCAGTCAGACACGTGCTGATAGGCATTTCTTCTTCTTTCACGAGGCATTACAACAAATTTCTTTGCCGAAAACAACGTTGAAACGGAAATTGAGTATGAGAAAACTGCTGTCAAATCTGGTTTTATACACATTGTAGATGTCGCTATTGTCGCCTGCTTTGTATGAATGCGCTGAAAATCTAATCATTTGCATATCACAGCAAGTTCTACCTGTCATGCAAATTCCTAGTGTGTGGTGTGCCGCCTTCCTGGTGTAACAATTCTAATGGCCAGTAGTGTGTGTGTGTGTGTATATATATATATATATATATATATATATATATATATATATATATATATATATATATATATATATATATATATATATATATATATATATATATAATGGCTGCTCTTATATAACTCTTCTATCAAGAGCGGACCCCGGATGATTTAGCGGTTTCCCTTCTTCTCCTCGTTTAGCAATGGGAGGTGTTTCTGTTTTGAAATGAAAGTCTGTCAGTGCGTCAGTTTACAGCGGCATCTATCATTATGGAACGCACCAGAAATGGAATTGGCTCTTACTTCATGTTATACTTATGACACTTGGACAAGCCCAGCTCCCTAGCCCACGGCTATCCGAAATTAAGTCGTAAAAGTGCATCTTTCGTTTAACCAGAGCTCTACGAAGGTGAAAGTACGACTTTGTTCTAACACTCTTCCGATAGATGGCACCACCAGAGGATCCACTCCCTCCATTTTGACTTTGATTTGAAGGGAGAGGAAATTTTCTCCAGAGCATTACACCCATGGTGATTGCTCCAAGACCAACCACAAGACTATGGATTCCTCAGGTTTAACGAGCACGTGTATCGCATGTACCCGGTGGGTCTTTGGCAGCATTATGAAAGGAAGCAAGCCCTTCCAGACGGAAGGCCGATGCCCCAACCACTGTGCAGTGACGCTCACCAAGACTTCTGAAGTCCTGCCGTGAAGAATTTCAGAAGTCTTCCGAGAAAACCTTGCTTAGATGTGGAGCAATATTCGCCGGGCAACATGGCCGTCCTCAGGGACAGCGGCCGGCTGCCTTCCCTTCCGATGAACCTGATGTGCACACAAGCCCGTACCTCAGGGGTGGACCTTGAGGCGGTCGACTGTGCACGCCTACATCAACCGTATACACGTGTTTGGTGTAGTTATCATATAGCGTTGTCAAATAATATTTTGAATTTAAATAGATTATCTTTTTAACGTTGAATTCTGTATTTTTTACTTTTCTCCTTCCAAATTCAAACATGAAACTGGATACAAAAAAAGGGCTTTCATTTTGCAATTGAAGCGAATTACTTTTAATTTCCTCATAAAATTACCAATCCATTTATATACACATATTTATTTTACATATATGTAATTTCAAATGTTTAAGCATCACTAACAACGCGCTAAAAAAAGTACCCACATGGTGTATATATAAATTACACTCATTCATATACTAATAAAACATTAATAATATAATAATACACAGTAATTCAAGTAATAAAATAGATGGTACCATAGTAAAATTCTACTGGCTGGAAAAATAAATTATATTAAAAAAAATATGGACTTACGAAGGAAAATAATATCACTAGGGCGGCCTATTTTGAGGACTTGGAAATCCTGTGCTTTTATTCCTTCAGAGTGACTTTCATAGTCCAGACTCGCGTGTTACTGAAATAAATATCGTATTCTCCGTGAGAGCTCACAGGCTTTGATCACCTCAACTCGGTGTCTGTGCAGTCTCCCTCACTGACGAGCGGGGTCTTCCTGTAGCTGCTGCCCTCTCCCCAGACCAATATTTCTACGACTGGCCGAAAATAACCGAAAATTGCCGCTACGTGGAGTGACCGATGCATGAAGTGTGGAATATGCATTGATGTCTATTTAAATAAAAATCATTCAAAATTAATTAAGAGAAGCTGAAAATAATGTGAAATAGTTGAATTTACGTGATAAATACATTGAATATTAATCTGTTTTTGATTATAGCAAAACAAATGATAATGAAAATACAAAATCTGACATTTTATTGTTAGATGTTACGCAGAATAGAACCAATTTTACAATTACGTTTGTGTGGATAGAGAACCATTTATTTTAGAAAAATTCATTGTATCTATATTTCCAATATTATTTGAATAGTTATATTTAATTATTGATGTTTTACCTTGATTATATTAATTTTATTTTTCCCTAATTTTAACCATTTAATAGATAGTTTATAAAGCTGAAAGATATTTGGATAGATACATTATTTTAATGCATTTTACCATGAATTGTAATTTTAGAAATTGAATTTAAAATTATTTTAGAATAATTAATGTAAGAACTATTTAAATTTAGTTACAAATCATCAACTACTTGTTTTTCTTATTTATCAACTTTGTTATTTTTCATTATTTTTTCCTGTGAATGATATAATAATAATCTAAATTTTTACATTACTTTAAAAAGAAAGCAATAACATAAAGTGCAAATTGAACTAAGTCTTTGCTTCATTTAGTGTGAATTACAAGCCAAATATCCTACTTCACTATGTCACTTTTTTAAAAAATAATAGTAACTCATGAAAAATAGGTTATTTAGTTAAATGGGATGTAGAGTTCAATCCATGCAACAATGTCAGTCAAGTTGTGAATATTTGTGTCATGGAAATTCCATTTACTATTGTATTGTGTATCTACTTCTGCTTGACAACAAGTTGGGTTTGCTAAAGGAAAATAATAACTTTATTAAATATCAAAAAAAAAAAAACATAATAATACACAAAAGTGAGTGATAGCATAAAAAAGGAATAATTTAAAATTTAGTAACTTTAATATAAAATAAAATTATCAAGATCTAATTCAATGTAAATACAAAAAGAATACAGGTATATGTTCAATTTGTTACTCAAGATCAAATTAAACATGATGTAAATATAGTAAAAATAAAAACTATAATAAACATTTCCTTAAATAAATGCTGCAAATATTTGGAATTGTTTTAAATTTTTAGCACTTATAAGCACATAAAAATATAAATACTTCAAATTACAATAATTATCAAATTATAAAATAAAATATAATATTCAATATTTTTAATGTATATGCTTCATTTAACATCCCTGTAAAGTTGTAAAAATTTATTAATTTTTATGAATACATGGAAAATAGTTACATATTTTATATGTAATTATTTTCCATGTATTCATAATTATATATATTAGTACACATATTTAATTATTTCCAAATACAAATTTGATAAATGATAATTTTACAAGGACAACTAAATGTTTATCCAGGCAAATGCCAGAAAAAAACATATATACACTCAAATACAATTCCGTATCTGCATGCACACATAATTTTAAATTATAATACAACATAGGCACAAAAAGTCTGGATTAAGGTGTCATAAAGATAATGACAATGGAAAAATAAGTTGTTGACTACTTCAGACTCAGACAACTTGTGTTACACAGAATTACTTCTGGTCCTCATTGTTCTGAGGCTGAGTGGACCCCAAGTCGTCTAAGATAAAGTAATAATTTTCATTAAAGGTAAAAAATTGGAAACTAGTGTAAATACAAAAAGAATACAGGAATACCAAAAAGAATACCCCTGAGCTTTCGACTCACTCACCTATACAAAAAAAAAAGCAATTGTAATAATTTTTTATACTTTTCTGTTTTATTTATTTTAGCTGCGTCAATTTTATTCGTTCTGTCACATATAAAATGCATTCTCATTATAGAAAATAATTAATGATTGAAACACTTAAAGAATGTTGATGATTTGAACAGCCTACTAGTGGTAATTTCTTACTTTATAAGCACTCAAATATGCCATTTAAAGTAAAGATGCTTAAATTTTCTGTGCTCAAAACTTGGATAGCAGCACTTTCTAACATATTTATGAGTAAAACAAGATTTGGGGATAGTGTTAGAAGACAAACTTTATTTTTGGCCTCAATTAATGCATTTGTAGAGCATTGTGTATCCCCTATTTCATCAATTAGAGCACTTCTGCAAGATTCACAAGATGTAAATTTTCTCGCCTTTCTTGCAACATAACCTAAAAAATGACCTACAACCATATCATTTGAATCAAATAAGAGTTGGGTTCAATGCTTGGGTGAAACATATTAGAATGGTATAAATGGACAGTACTATATTCTAAACAGTCATTTTAAATCATGTCATTTTATATGTCACTACCCTCTGATAGCTCCTTGAAATATTTCCCTAATAATAAAATTTCTAACTTTATAACACATTTGCCAACTTCTATAAATCTAAATGGAGAGTGGGAAGTATGCTTATCAGAAATTATATTTACCCTCATTCATGGTTCAATGTAAATGATAATAAAAATTCGCTTATATTTAGTATACCAGCTGGAAATATTACTCGAAATGTACAGAAAACTATACCACCTGTAAGTTACGAGAATATTAACGATATACTGAAAGCAATGAATGATATTTTATTACATGAATGAGTATATTTAGGTTTTAATAAGTCAACAAAGAGAGTAAAAATAACTGTGAACGATGGATTCTCCATCACTTTCAATGATGGTTTGAAGCAACTTCTAGGATTTGGTAGTGAAAAAATCATGGGAACTGTACATAGCCCATTTGTGGCAGATCCTAACGCTGCATTTCCATTCTTTTATGTTTATGCAGATATTGTAAAACCACAAATCGTTGGTGATGTACAATCGCTACTTTAGCGGATTTTCAGGGTAGAAGGAAAAGACGGAGATATAATTAGTCGTCATTTTGACAGACCTCAATACTTACCCCTGATTCGTCATTCATTTCAAACCATCCATGTTGAGCTTAGATTAAATTCAGGAGATTTTGTACCATTTGAACGAGGAAAAGCTATCATCGTATTACATTTTCGAATGAGGCAAATACTATAAATAGTCTTAAACCACAAATTATGAATTGTTTGGTTATTATCCATCAAGATGAGTGTACCCTATGTTTGCTGCACGAAAAAAAAATTCGAAGAGCATTATGCTGGACAGACAGGTTCTGGTTTATCACATTATCGAGGTATTTCTTTCCAAAAAGGATATGCTCTCGGGGGAATATTTCGTCGATTATTTAGAGCTGCTTTCTCTTTTCTATTAAAAAGTGGCAAAACGATTGGTAAGGAAGCTCTTCTCACTGGATCCCGTGTTGCGTCTGATGTTTTATCTGGTCAAGATTTTAAAGAAGCAGTAAAAGCAAGGCCCAAAGAGACTGGGAAGAACTTAGCCCAAAAAGCTCTCGATAAGGTACAGTCCATGGTGGGCAGAGGAAAGTGTAAAAGAAAACTTAAGAAGCAAAAGCAAATCTTTTCATCCAAAGTTCGGAAAGTGACACGACGTGATATTTTCGGCTAGTGATGGCATTTATTTTAAAATACTCACCAGAATGTGTGAAATCAGAACTTGATCTTTCTCATTTACCCAGTACTCAAACTGTTATTCAAAGTGGACAATGGGTGGAATTTCAACCATTGTCTAATGTTTTTGATGGAGGTCCCGTCGAATTTTATGTTAGTGGCTCAGATGAAGAATATTTAGATGTCATCCAAAATCAACTTTATGTTAAAGCAAAAATAATAAAAAAAACTTTCCCATTGGAAAAGAGGATAACATATGACCTATGAACTTGTTCCTGCATTCTCTGCTTTCACAAGTAGATGTTACATTGAATGATCACATTGTATCTGATTCTAACAACACATACCCTTATCGAGCCAATATTGAAACATTACTAAATCACGGATATAACAAAAGAGCAGCTTTTTTTAAAGACAGTGTTACTGTGGATATGATTGGTGGTATTCACAGTGATATATTTCCTCAAGAAAGACTTTATTGAATTTAGTGGACTTAAAAGTAAAACTTATTCGAAGCAACCCAGAATTTTATTTGATAGGCAGTGAAGGATTTAAAGTAGTTTTGGAACATATTTCTCTATTTATACGGAAAGTTCTTGTAAGTCCTGGCGTCATATTAGAACATGCTAAGGATTTACAATCAAAACTGACAAAATACCCCATCAATTGAGCATTAAACAAAGTATACTCTGTTTCAAAAGGAAACATGTCTTTTGTTCAAGATAATGTATTTACAAATCACAGATGCCTAAAAGAATTATCATAGGATGCGTTGGTAATGAAGCCTTTCATGGGACTTTGAAGAAATCTCCGTACGATTTTCAACATTTTAATCTAAATTTCACTGGAGTATACGTAGATGGCCAACCTATGCCTCATAATCCTCTACAACGAGATTTTGAAAAAAATAACTTTATACGAGCCTATCAAAGTCTCTTCTTAGGTACAGAAAAACTAGGACAAGACCGAGGTTTATTCATACCAAGACATGAATATAAGATGGGTAACACTTTATACGCATTTGATTTATCTCCCGATTTGTGTGACGGAGAACATCTAAATCTTATCAAACATAATAATTTACGTTTGGAGGTAAAATTTAGCAAGGCATTACAACAAACTATAAGTATTATTGTATTTACTGAATTTGAAAATTTGATTGAGATTAATGAATCCAGAAATATATCTTTTGACTTTGGAAATTAAAAAAATGAATAATCATCAAATATTTAATTCCCTATCCCGTAATAAGATTACAGCACCGATATTTCAAGGAGTATTTCCATCGGAATCCATTCCATACCTTCCTGAAAGACCAGCTGCTATCGTAAATCAAGATGACTCGTCTCAACCAGGATCTCATTGGATAGCTCTGCTTGTGGATGAAGATAAGAACTTGGAATTTTTTGATTCATATGGGCAGTTACCACATTTTTATGGAAAAAAATTTACTATTTATGTATCTCAGTATTTAAATGTTTCATGGAATTATATTACATTCCAAAGTATTACTTCTAATGTATGTGGAGCATATTGTATTTACTTTATATTCAAACATTGTCAAGGAATTCCTATGCATTCCAATGTACAAAAATTATCTGTAAAAAAAGCAATGATTTTCAAATATTTCAATTTGTCAAGAAAAAGTATGCTATAAAAATTGTTTTTAAAAAGTAAAATAAAAATTATTGAAATAAAAAAATGTGTCATGTATTCATTTTAATATATATTCACGCCTTAATATAAATAACTTCCAAATATATTTTTTTATTTTTTACTTTTTAAATTTTGCAAAAATAATTATTAAACAGAAAACTAATTCTGTTACTAGTCAAAAATATAATTATTATTAGTTTGAAATAACTTCTGGATGAAAATAAAAAACATAGGTAAAACAATAAATTTCAACGTGAAAATAAATATTTATATTTGGCATCAATAACTTTTTCCCAGAGCTTTACAGATAATAAAAAGCATTTCAAGAAGATAATTCTGTCATTCGCTATGCAGATTTTAAAGATGAAACATCCTTTTACTATGATAGTAGCTGGACCTTCTGGTAGAGGGAAAACACATTTTGTAAAGAAATTAATCGAACATATAGAATGATTCACCTTTTTCTAAAATCTTTACTTTGTTGTTACGGAGCATATCAAAAACTTTAAGAAGAAATGGTTGGCATAGAGTTTTATAAAGGCATAGCTTTTAATTTAAATCAGTATTCCAATGCTTTGATTGTCATCGACGATCTCATGAGTGAATTGGGAAATGATTCCAAACTGACAAAATTATTCACAAAGGGTTCTCATCACCGAAATGTAAGTGTCGTTTTTCTTGTGCAAAACATTTTTCATAAAGGAAAAGAAATGAGAGAAATTTCTTTAAACTCACATTATCTGGTATTATTTAAAAACCCTAGAGACCGGTCCCAAGTATCTCACTTGGGAAGACAGCTGTATCCAACGAAAACCAAATTTTTTCAGGAAAGCTACGAGGATGCTACATCAAAACCTTTCAGCTATTTACTGGTTGATTTGAAAACTGATACTGAAGATTCTCTGCGAATGCATACAGGAATGTTTCCAGGGGATAAATTCTGGATTTATCAACCACGATGATACTCTTTTTTTATCCTTCACAGATCTATAAATAGAAAACCTGTGTTGATTCTTTTCATAATTTCTCAAGATGTCAGTATGTACAGAGCAAACGCTAGAGCTCTTGAGATTAATTTATAAAAGTAAAAACCCAAGGCCTATCTTGAAAAAGTGTTCAAATAACGTTATTAAAATATTGGGTGAGTGCGCCATTAACGTGTTACAGGGTAACATACCACAAACAAAGAATAAAAAAATCGCTTATCTTCTTTCAAGCAAAGTTTACGAAAACTTTCGGATAGAAAAATTCCTCTTTACAAAAAAAGAAAATTGTTAGTACAACGTGGTGACGGATTTCTCTCAATATTATTACCTGCTGCTATTTCAGTTCTTAGCAGTCTCATTCATGGAGCACAGTAAAAAATTTATGTTAGTGCCCAAAGATCATTATCAAGCTCTTGATTATCTATCAGATCTTGATAAGCAAATGAAACACATTCTTCAACAAAAACATTTATCTGAAGTGAAAAAGCAACATTATACTTACAAATCTTGCAAAAATATATAAATATTTCAGTCGAAAAATCTTTACCGTCAGAAAGTAATCAAGTAGTTCCAGAAGAGTCTATTTGAAGAATCCCCTGCAAAAGAATCATCTGTGACAGAATTAGAATCTGCATTAAAAAAGAAAGAAATGATATTGAAGAAAAAGCCATTGCTGCAACCCCGATGCGTTTATAAGAAAATTGTAAACGAAGTCTTTCAATTTCTCAAGCAACAAAATTCCTTAACATGGACTCCTGAAGGAAAAATCATGCATAAAAACTCAATTATTCCTGGCAGTAACATCGTTACTCTTATCAATGATTTTCTAAGAAATAAGAAAAAGGCTCCTATAGGAAGAAGTATTTTTTTAAATGTTTTAAAAGAATCAAATTTTCCTGAGCATTTCGATGTAAATAAAAAATTATATAAAAGTTATCATAAACTTGTAAAACTTGTTATGTATGCTCTTAAAAACTCTTTGATTGAACTTTGAACCAAAAATATTTATCAAATCATCATAATTATTTTTTAATGTAATATCTCAGAGTATGAAGCTATTCATCTATAAACAACAAAATAAACTTTTCCTTCTCATCGTTGATATACAAATGCGTGCGCACACTCACTCACACACATGTAATAAATAAATGAAAAAAATACTTGCAAAATATATTTTTAAAAAATCCATTTTAAAATCCGTATGGAAGTGTAGACAAATCTTTTTGAATGCTTCTTTTATCATACACCATACGATAGAGTTTTTTCTCTGGTTTACTTAAGACTTTCCTCTTCTTGGATTCTCGAGTTATTTTATGAGGATTCAAGATTGTTTGAGTGGTTTCAGTATCCATGTCGCAAACAAGATTTTTCACTGAATCAAAATTTATTATTTTCCTGTTTGCAAAATTTAGAGTAATGCCCCTTACTTTGCAACAGGTATTACCTGTAACTGTTTCATTGGCATAGTTATTTTTTTTGGTCCTCGTGTGAAATAACACAATAATAATAAAAGATTAAAACTAAAACACCAATAATGTTTGAATGAATGAATGAAATTTATATTGTAAACTAACCGGAAACAAACTTAGTGATAATATCTAGTTCATCTGTAAATTCACCCAAGAAATTCCCAAGTGGAGGATCGTTTATTCCGTCACTAGAATATACGATGGAATCAGTGTCGTGATACAATACTGCTCGACCCAATTTATCCATTTCGGAATATAATTTAAGACGAGCCCAAGCAGCTGTAAAAGCAGCCAGAAACATATTTGTTGAGGTATCTTGACTTATAAGAATGCCTTTTTTGTGTCCCAAACAATTGCCGCAACTTCGAGTGTAGGAAAATAGACATCCTTTCTGAAGTGACAGTTGAAATTTAAAGAATGATAAACATATATGATCACAATATTTATTGATGCTTTCATGTGTTGCAGTAAAAAATACATACATTTTTAGTAGAGTCACAAAACATTTTGTTGAACTCCGATACTGAATTCACATAACTCCTTTGAGTTTTATTAGTATTCATACCCCAACTGTCAAAAAAAATCATATATTTATGTATAAAAAAAAACATTTTACAAAATAGTTAAAAAAAAATCATATACACACAAAATTCATAAAAATACTCTACAAAATAATAATTAATTAATTAAGAAAAACAACAATAAATTCGTCTTACCGTCCCCAAAAACAGTTAAGGGCTAATTTAGCTACTTGTCTTCGTCCAGGATTTTTAAGAATTACATGTGAGTCAAGCTTCACACCTTCTTTATCCTCATATTCCATTACATATTTTCTTCGCGCATCTGGCGTAGTGCAATTGACTGGCCAACCACTACTTTCCTGCTTTATTTTTAAAAATAAATCAATGTAGGAACGGAATAATGAATCTGAAGTTTTCTCAAAATGATACACTTCAAATATCTAAAATTTGAAAGAAATCAGTAAGATAAAGGTATACATTAAATGCATATTTTTCAAATAAAATGGAAGAAGTATAAAATGAAAATAATTACATTTAAAATACAATATCCTTTTCTTACAGCCATCTTGACATCCTGTATTTACCCACGTTCCAATCACAGCACGCTCTTCATCTGTATGATGGCCCGGACTCTGATTCGGATCTCTTTCGATTGTGGCAGCATCCACAGTACAGCCGGCATCCAGAGATATTTCATCTTTTGACTGCAATACCTTTAGTATTACAGCCATCATTTTTTCTAAAGATATTAATGACGTCGATATCGGCTTGAATGCAAAATCTCACGTAGTCAGTAGGATTGAGGTCTTACGTGACTTGTTCAATCAGTATGTGGAATAATTCCCTGACTGAGTCCACAGCAGCAATTATTGGTGTATCCTGCAAATTTGAGGGTAATCTCTCAGGATCGACTTGAGCACGAAAAGTGATTTCCTCAGCCCTATATTTTAAATTACGTCGACGAGCTTTTTCTACAATAGTAATGGCATTTTCCAACTAAAAAAATATGAAACATAATAAATTTAAAATAATAAAAATAACAAATATCGAAATAATTGATATTTTTATATTATACACCATCCGTGATTCATTTTGAACATCAGTAGCGTCAGCCCTGGATGTACTAGCTTGAGCCTAAAAAAGATTATTGTATAAAAAATGCATTGATAAATATTATACATGACGTCAAGTATTATCTAGAAATGAATAACTGATTATTCAATTTACAAACCCTGAATCCAAATCCTAACTGGTAATCAGAAGGTGACCTTTGAGAAAATTGTGAGGCCTCAATAAAGTCTTGAGACAATTCTCCAATAATCTGTTGATTAAAAATAATACGTATATGTTTCAATAATTAAAATTAAAATAAGATTTATATATATATATATATATATATATATATATATATATATATATATATATATATATATATATATATATAATTCATATTCATACAACGTTATTAGAATCATTCATTGGGAAACCAGGATCTTCAAAAAGCACCTATCATTAAAGAGAAATATTTGCAATAAATAATTTCTAAAACAAAATGTAGAAATAAATGTTAAATTAATCAAAATAATTATAATGATATACTTACCCTATTTGAAGATTCACTTGATTGTTGATTATTGCGAGATGAAGACATAATGTATATTCTAATAAATCAAACTTTGAACTTGTGCGAGAGAAAGGTAAATTTTTAAAAATTAGTAAAAGCGTAGAAATAAAATACTCTGTACAGCTCAATAATACTTGAACAAGGATTATTTGCGAATTCATGTCACAGAAGCATTTTCATTGGCTTAAGATTTGTATTCCTCCGCACAACGGAAGCATATAGGAGTACACAGGCTACAAACCATGGTAAAACATACACCAACATGCATGAATATGGTAAAAGCCACACCAGCGCAAAAATTCTCCCCTAAGGTGGATTGTATTGTGTTCCTTCTAGGGGAAAAAAGTGTCAAAAATATAATACATCCACTTACTAAGTACTGGTGGCTCAATGAAAAAGGTGTACGCTTACCATCCAGAAGACTGGGGTTCTATTCCCAGCCCTGACAGATTATAAAAAAAATGTGTTATTTTTAGAAAATAAGTAAATAATTTATTCTTTCAGCTCACAGATGGCGCCACGTAATAATAAAGCCGAAACTGCATGTAACACTAGTACAAAGACGCCATCTGGAAATGACTTAAGAGAGAACAAACTGAAGTAACGAAAAAATGTTCAAGACTGAGAAAACTGCAGCATAAAATCAAAAGTGACATTTTAGAGAGAAATGTTTCACACTCGAATCCAACTGCCGTTGAAGATGACCCATGTGCTTTTGCTTTCTGCGGAGGTCTTCCTCAGAGCGATGCATAAATGAATCGCTTAGAAAAAATTCCTTCTAAAAGAAGTTTTTGCCATGGAAGAGCCACAGTTAGGCGAGCAATGGAGTATGGATGTGATCTAAAAAAATTAACTGCCTAATTTTAAAAATAAGATTTATATAAATGCTTATATATTCCAATTTTTATAATAAACACACATTTTACACATTTCCTTAGCGCATATAGGAATTATGAACGTTTTTAAAATGTGGTCAGTGGCACAAACTCAGAAAAAAAGTCCTCAATTCCTTTTACTATAAACGACACTGAAATGGCCTCACAGACAGCCGATGAAAGAAGAAAAAGGCAGAAGAAAAAAACTTTCCATTCCGAGCCGCTCCCTTCAAAAAGCTTAGGGAAAATCAATTAGTTTAACTTTGCTTTAAGGCAGAACTATTGACAAAATTCCATTTGTGAACGTCGTTCCGAAGAGCTTTTAGGGGAGTCTGCAGTCAAAAAATGACGTCAGAGCAGAATTTATCTTGGCATATGCCACATGTGTGCTCTCTCAAAAGACACTTTTCGAAGACCTCTTCTGCACTCACACAATGAAAAATATAGTCAATTCATATATATATATATATATATATATATATATATATATATATATATATATATATATATATATATATATATATATATATATATATCAAGCTGACCCAGCCACGCGTTGCAGTGGCTGAGTAATTATAATACATTGAATCAATTTTTTACTAACTCCTTGGTACAATCAAATAAATATTTTCTAAAAAAATTTAAAATAGGTTCATTCATATGAGATTAAAAATAAAACGTTTCACCAAAATTTAAAAGTAATAGGTAAAGTATCGAAATTTTGAAAGTAAGCACAAATCAACAAATACTTTCTGAATTTACATTTTATTCATCTTATATTAAATTATAGTTTGTAATCATTGACTTACTTATAAAATATATGATATGAATTAAAAACATCTAAAAATAAATTGTTATAAATGAGGTAGATAACATTGACATCGAACTATTATTTTTCAGTTTTAAATTTTTAAAACTAAAAAAATTTTCCGAGGCATTATACTGAAATAAAGAACAATTAAAAGAATTTATCATTTGAATAAATAAATTAGATCAAAATGTACTGCTGAAAAAATTATAATTATCAAATTATAAAATAAAAATTAAAGGCTATCAAGAAATACTTACATGTTTTCGAGGTGGTATGAAAATTAGTAGAGAAAAACAGTAATAAATAAAATTTTATTTTACTATTTATAATATTAAAAATATTCAAACTGAACACCGCACAATAATAACACAATACAAAGTATAATTATGAAAATGATTCACGAAAAATTGTTATAGTATGATTATACATTATGAAAATATATGTAAATTCTATAATTAATCACGCGCTTGCGCGCGCACGTTAAATTTCTCGAAGATGGTAAAATCTAGAAAAATAAACACGTCGCCATCTGCCGAATACCTGTGCAACTTAGATGCTAAACCGCCATCTATTAGGAACTTACATAACTAACCAATAAATAAACACTAATGTCGTATAATAAATATTGAGATCAATAATTAAGAGATAAAAACTATTCTATCTTTTAAGTTGGACCCTATTATAAATGGTTACAAAATTTTATCAAAATCCCTTCAGTAGTTTCGGAGTTTATCGGGAACATACATCGTGACACGAAATTTTTATATATATAGATATGTTGTGAGTGAGAACAGTTCTCATTGTATATTTTTACTCTTTAGAAATTCTATATAAATAAATTCGAAACGTTACCCACTGTCTTCCGTTAATTTGTTGAGTTTTTTATTTATTCAATTCCCCCCCTCTCCTAATTGAAGGGTTTGCTTCAAAAAGGAGGTAGCTCCAATTTTCTCAGTTTTTGGGAAACTAAAAAAAACGTTTAAAAAATTCAAATTTTAAGTTATGTAAAAATATTGTTGTTGCTTACTTTCAATTATGAAGTTTACACATTAGAACATTATTTTCATTCAAAAAATAGCATCTAAATGTTCGTGGTACGTGGATGATCCTTGGAGCTACCTCTTTTTTGCTCAAAAGAATGGAATATGAGGAATGGGGGAATATGTTATGTCTTGGAAAAAGGTGTAAAAATAAATAGAATGTACTATTATTATGTATTTTTTATTCAAAGAAAACTGAAAATAAAGTACAGCAAAATTATTGGTCTTACAAACAGAAAATAACATTATTTCAATCGTCACATTCTCCTTCTGTAACATCTGGGTCATCAGGCGCGTTGTCTGGCTGTAGTCGATTGTAGAACCACATATCATTTTGTGCGACGTATTTTTGGACAAGGTCCATCACATCTTTATATTTTGCAGCCTTGAGTGGTAGGTGGTTGGTGTATGCTTGTTGAAGGTTGTTCAATATTATAGGGGTACTGTTTTGGATGTTGAACATTCTTACTGTTTTGTTACACAGTATTCCAACACTTTCACTAGCTAAGATGTTTCCTGCATTGATGTAGGATATTTCATAAGTGAAAACCCTAAATTTTGTTATTAAAAACTTTTCCCTTTTGCTATCATTAGAAATGATGTTAAGGGTTTCAAGGAAGAAACCTTTTATTAGGTCAACGAAGTTAAAAATCATTTCTTGAGTAACTTCCGTCACAGTAAACTTTTTACTCGTCTTTTCTATAATGCGCGTATATTCTCTTGGGACAAACACTCTTTCTACTTTCCTCATGTGCTTTTCAATGTTTCCGAAAGTTCGATCACAAGGCATAAAACTATGACCCGGTTCTGGAAACCTATGAAAGACTGTATTCAGACGTCCACTTTTAACAAAAAAAAAAAAAAAAAAAAAAAATAGATACTGTGTTAAAGCGTGATTTTTGTTTTGGGATACGCAGTTGTCCGAGAATAGATATAGAACTTTTATATCTTCACTCATCACTGAGTGCATATAATGGTGCCTCCCTGTAAACAAAACTCGTCAGTCGTTTGGGGTAACAAAGACGTAGCTACAGGAGCTACCGCTCTCTTGCTACAAACTAACAAGACAAGCAGCTCCATCTCTTGAATAACTCTGGAAATAACGATTGGAGCTGCATCCTTTTGGTGCCAAATAAAAGAGTTTTTTTTTTTTTCGCACAAGAAAGTGTTTATAACTCCCAACAGCTATGGGATGGAGCTACCTCCTTTTTGAAGCAAACCCTTCAATTTCTTTTCTTTACTTTCTAAATGATTTTTGTTGTTTTTTTAAAAACATATTTTCTAATTTCTTAAAGTCTTTTCTCATTAAGGCTTTTCTTTGTTTTTTTTTTTTTTTTTTTCATTTATTCTGTTGAACATGTTGAAAAGAATTTAAATTCTTATTTACAGCTTATTTAGTTATTTATTTAATTTTACTTTCATCAAGGATATGTATATTATTAAATGGGTTCTAACTACCTGGTATTGATATTTTGAATCTATTTCTGTTGCTTCTTCTCTGTGGATTTCTTTATATTACTTAGATAGAATTTTTTATTTTAATTTTTGATACAAATATCTTTATGCGTCTTTCCTGCAATGCGAACACTCTTCGGGGGAATTGCTGGAAGATCTTTTATAGACAAATCGTGCATGTCAGAAAAAAGAGTGCTTAATTTGCATAGCCGACCATCTCCCTTCTGGTGAACACCTGGTCCCTATTCTTTCCTCCTATACCTTGTATTATATATCATTTTATTCTCAGTGGTTATCAAATTTTCCCTTACTAGTTTTATTGTTTTTCACGTTATATCTAATTTATACTGGCATATGGTTGCTTTTTCGCTAGTTAGATTTCCTGTAATATATATTTTTTGGTATTGTATGCATTATATGTATTGTTTTTTAAATGTTTTAATATATATATATATATATATATATATATATATATATATATATATATATATATATATATATATATATAGTGATATTTGTGGGTTTGTATACTCTGGCTCCCAAAAAGTCGTTTTAACATGAAATTAAATATTTGTCTTATAACCCATACTTTTTCACGTATGGGTGAAAAACGTATGGTTATAAAAATAATGCAATGTATCGAAGAAAAACAAATGTACAAACGCAATCATAAACTAAAATACTGTTAAATGAATTAATACTTTGAATTATTGTTTTATTTTTTGTCTTGATAGAGCACTGAATATATCGTTTAGATTTAATATTTGCTTATTTGCTCCGTATATTCTATTAATTTTTTAAATGATCTGAAAAAAAGATATCTTATAACGTTTGAAAGTTAGCTACTTTTTATTACAAGAAAGGCAATTCATTTAAAAAAATACTAAATTAATAAATTTATCAAACCTTATGGGTAGCACAATGCATAGTAAAACGCTGTAATGAAAAATCGAAAAATTATAAGAGAAAAGGTCAATCAGAACAGTTAATTTGCGAAAGATTTCTAATCAGAAAGTTTTTTATATATAAGATGTTTGAATATACTATAAAATGTTTGCAGAATTTATGGAAATATTTTCTATTTTATTTTCATCAGAGAATGTTTCCGTTGAATGCTATGGTGGTCTGAATTGCTTACATGTTCTGCTTGAAAGAACATTTTACAGTTGCAAAAAATATTAGTCTTAGCCTTTTTTTTTTTTTTTTTTTTTTTGCCGCATAAATGTTTCATAAGGCTACATCATATTTAAACGGTATTCCGATTTCTGATGAAACTAAATCCGATATTCAATATTTCGGTTCCGACGGATGTCTAATTGCACGGAGAAGAGAATACGAGGAACTTAATTGTAGGACAGGAAAAAGCATGATGGTTCCTGTCTGGATTGGTCCCTCAGGGGGTTTACCTTCTTTAGGTAAACACGGGTGTTACAATCCCGAGGTACCCCAGTGATCTGTCCTCTTCTTTCTCTTCTTCTCTACTCTACTCTTCTGCTTTTTCTTCCTCTTCTCCCTCAGTGTGGTTGCCTCGCAAGAGGTTGAGGGCTCCCCTTGAGTAGCTTTCGCCGCTCTGTTGCTATTAGCTACTCTTGAGGACTAAATCAACCACGTGTTTGCCGTGCGTGGAGACCCGTGTCCCTGGAAAGGAGGGTCCTGGTAATTGAGGCCCCCAGACACCAACACATTACTTTGGCCTCTGCTTCAGGTAAACGGGAGGTGTGTTGTGGTCCTCAGCACATCAATCGGCTTTATGGATCAAGCGATCGGTACATCTACTGGGTGACTCGTTAAGGGTGGAGGCCACTTCAGGGATGTACTGTGAGCGTATAGGACCTGACTAGCACTGGTGCAGCTGGTCTGCATCCCCTTGTTGGACTCGGTGGTGGGTGGTGCCGTCAGGTCCCGAATTTTCCATTTATAATATGGAAACAAATATTTTCTCTTCCCTCCCACGGGAGCACACTTTGACAATAGTACAAGCAAGAATCTACAACGTAAAACGGAAAGAGGGTACTCTTGATAATGTATCCCCTTTCCTGATCCAGAAAGGTATTTCTGGCAATATCGGCGAAGTGAAGAGCATTCGAAAGCTGCGTTCTGGAGATTTAATGGTCGAAGTTGCTTCAGAAGCACAAGCTACTCTTATAAGCAGCATGAACATCCTTGCTAACCTTGAGGTGTCTGTCCAACCTGATATTAATCTTAACTTTTCACGTGGTGTGGTATCCGCCAGGGATTTGCTAAATACGCCTACGGACGAGATCTTAGAAAATCTCAAAGATCAAAAGGTCTGTGCTGTAAAACGCATCACTGTCAGGAGAGATGATAAAGTTATTAATACTAAACATCTAATCCTGACATTTGCGACGCCAGACCTACCGCAGCATATTAAAGCTGCGTATATGCATCTATCCGTCAGGCCTTTTATACCAAATCCTTTGCGTTGTTTCCAGTGCCAGAGATTTGGTCACTCTAAAGCGGCTTGCAGGGGCAAACTGACTTGCGCTCGCTGCGCAGCAGTTGGCCACGACAGTTCGTCTTGCACTGCAAAGGAGAGGTGTGTCAACTGTAAGGGTGACCACCCCTCCTACGCTAGAGTTTGTCCTATCTGGATACTGGAAAAAGAGATCACTACCACCAAAGTTAAGAATAACTGCTCATATCCTGAGGCAAGACGTGCTGTTATTGCACGCACACCTCAAGCAGGAGTTAGCTATGCACCTATTGCCGCCAAGGTCACCAGAACGACTAGTACGCAAACGGATGCTCTTTCACTTCCAATAGTTAAATTACCCCCTACATCTGAGAAAAAGTCAAAAACAACATCTGCAACCACTCTCCGTAGAAAAGCTCCAATGGCTAAATCTAAAGCCGTAAAGGCTTTAAAACTAAAATCAGCAAAAGAGGGCATTATTAGGCCCTCCATATCCACCCGTAAAGCCTTAAACCTGGAGGCTGACGCCGTATATCTACATCCCTCGGACGAAGATCTGTCACTCGAGGAGATGTTAGATGACATGCCTTCCAGCTCCGGGAAAGGAGCTTTTCAATTTCAAAATAACTTCCTTTGTTTCTTGGAACTGCCATGGTTTGCGTTCTCATCATGATGACATCAAGTCTATAATTTCAGCCTACAACCCCGCATGTGTTGCACTTCAGGAAACATTCCTGAAGTCCAGCAGTAACTTTTCCATGCGTGGGTTTAAAAACTTTAGAAAAGACTGTGGTGACCATGGTGCAGTGTCAGGAGGTGTTTGTATATTAACATCTAATACTTTTCCCAGCACTGCCCATCCATTGAATACTACTCTACAGGCTGTTGTTGTAAGAATTCATATTGCATGCTTGTTGACAGTCTGTAGTTTGTATTTGCCACCACACGATGTCATCCGCCAAGAGGAACTCGATGCATTAATAGATCAGCTGCCAACACCATTTCTGTTGTTAGGTGACTTTAACGGCCATAGTTCTTTGTGGGGAAATGATGATACTAATTCTCGCGGTCGGCAGATAGAGCGGTTTATTTCAGATAATAGTCTCTGTCTGCTTAATACCGACGAGAAGACATATTTCCATGTACCCACAAGAACATATCACTCTCTCGATCTGGCCATTTGTTCACCATCTCTTCTGCCATTGTTAAATTTAATAGTAGGAAATGATCTGCATAACAGCGATCATTTTCCTCTCGTCATCTCCCAGACTGGAGGTAGTAGTGTAAGACAACGCTTACCTACTTACGTGTACAGTCGGGCAGATTGGACGTTATTTACACAATTGGCAGTTATTGATAATGAAATGGTTACGATCGATGATATTGATGATGCCATATATAAGGTCACCGAAGAAATATTGAATGCAGCTGATGTGTCAATTCCCAAGAGTTCCTTTACAACACACAGGCGTTGCAAACCTTGGTGGAACAAAGAATGCCAACAAACTTATAGAAAACAAAGGAAGTTATGGGGGTTATTTCGGAGGTACCCCACAACGGAGAATCTTATCGCCTTCAAGAGAGCAAAAGCATTAGCTCGCAGAGCTCGTCGTCGAAGTCAGAAGGAATCCTGGTCTCGCTATGTATCCTCAATTACTTCTTCCACATCCAGTAAACAGTTGTGGAGAAGAGTGAAAGCAGCCAATGGAATATATAGAGAATTTTCAATTCCTATTTTGAAATCCGGTGCTGCTATATACTCTTCTCCTAAGGACATCGCTAACGTCCTTGGTGAAACCTTTGCTAGCGTCTCGAGCAACGACTCTTATAGTCCTTCGTTCTTAAGGACACAGAGTCGTGCTGAGCGAACACCAATTCGTTTCAACCATCGACAAGCTTTGCCTTACAACTGTGAATTTCGGATGTTGGAATTGAAGAGAGCATTTCAGCAGGCCCATGATACTAGCCCAGGACCAGATGGAATCAGCTATCAAATCCTTCGTAATTTAAGTCCAGATTCCCTGTTAAACTTATTTTACCTGTTCAATAGGATCTGGACTGAAAATAAATTTCCATCACTTTGGAGCGAAGCAATAGTGATTCCAATCCTTAAGGCTAATAAAGATCCTTCTGTTCCTTCAAACTATCGACCAATTGCTCTGACGAGTTGCTTATGTAAGACTCTCGAACGTATGGTCAACGCCCGTCACGTATATGTCTTAGAAAAAATAAATGTATACATATTAATCAGAGTGGCTTCCGTAAAGGGAGATCCACTCTTGATAATATCACATATTTGGAGACCCAAATCCGCAATGCTTTTGTGCGGAGAAACCATCTGGTCTCCATTTTCTTTGACATCGAGAAGGCATACGACCGTACATGGCGTTATGGAATTCTCCGTAGAATGTATGATTTTGGCTTTCGGGGTAATTTGCCGATATTTATTCAAAACTTTTACGCTCCCGTGGTTTTAAAGTTCGTATTGGAACACTTTTGTCCAATACTTTTAACCAACCTGAAGGTGGTCCTCAGGGAAGTATTTTAAGTGTCACACTTTTTAATATTCATATCAGTACCATACTTCATCAACTTTCATCTCCTGTGCATGGTACTTTGTATGTTGATGATCTGCAAATATCTTGTGAAGGGTCTAACATGAATTTAATTGAGAGACAATTACAAACATCAGTTAATAAAATTGCTGCATGGTGTGCTGAGAATGGCCATACATTATCTCCTAGCAAGAGCAATTGTGTCCATTTCTGCAAGAAGACTAGCCTCCACAATGTTCCCGTCATTTGTATAAACAACACACCTATACCAGTGGTCAGTGAGGTAAAATTCCTCGGAGTGATATTTGACCGTAAACTAACCTTTCTTTCGCATATATTATATCTGCGGAAGAAGTACGAGCGATCGCTCAATATCCTCAAGGTGCTTTCAAATACATCTTGGGGTGCTGATCGCACATCACTCCTCCGAGTTTACCAATCCCTCAGGGGGTTTACCTTCTTTAGGTAAACACGGGTGTCACAATCCCGAGGTACCCTAGTGACCTGTCCTCTTCTTTCTTTTCCTCTCTCCTCTACTCTTCTGCTTTGTCTTCCTCTTCTCCCTCAGCGTGGTTGCCTCGCAAGAGGTTGAGGGCTCCCCTTGAGTAGCTTTCGCCGATCTGTTGCTATTAGCTACTCTTGGGGACTAAATCACCCACGTGTTTGCCGTGCGTGGAGACCCGTGTCCCTGGAAAGGAGGGTCCTGGTAATTGAGGCCCCCAGAGACCAACACATTACTTTGGCCTCTGCTTCAGGTAAACGGGAGGTGTGTTGTGGTCCTCAGCACATCAATCGGCTTTATGGATCAAGCGATCGGTACATCTACTGGGTGACTCGTTAAGGGTGGAGGCCACTTCAGGGATGTACTGTGAGCGTATAGGACCTGGCTAGCACTGGTGCAGCTGGTCTGCATCCCCTTGTTGGACTCGGTGGTGGGTGGTGCGGTCAGGTCCCGAAATTTTAAATAAAAATATGGAAAATAGAAAACTTTCTTTTCTCCCACGGGAGCAAATGTTATTGAATAAGGACACAAAATTTTTTATTATTAAAAGAAATGAGGGAAATTTCCAAAATGTGTCCCCATTCCTTATTCAGAAAGGAATATCGGGAACTGTAGGGGAAGTTAAAAGCATTAAGAAATTGCGTTCTGGTGACCTGATGGTGGAAGTTGCCAATTCCACTCAGGCTACCACCATCAGTAATATTCACTTGCTGGCAAATATAGAGGTAACAGTTTCGCCTCATGGTAACTTGAATTTTTCACGTGGTGTCGTATCCGCAAGGGATTTAGAGAATACGCCAACGGATGAGATCCTGGATAATTTGCAGGATCAGAAGGTCTGTGGAGTTGAACGCATAAGAGTCAGAAGAGATGGTAAGTTTATAGACACAAAACATCTCATTCTGACTTTTGCGACTCCAGACCTTCCGCAGAATATCAAAGCTGCGTATTTAAATCTACCCGTTCGGCCATATATTCCGAATCCATTGCGGTGTTTCCAATGCCAACGTTATGGACACTCGAGGAACGCTTGCAGAGGCAAACCCACCTGCGCTCGCTGCGCGGTGGTTGGCCATGATAGCTCTAACTGCACAGCGAAGGAGAGGTGTGTCAACTGTCATGGTGACCACCCCTCCTATTCCCGAAGTTGTCCACAATGGGTATTTGAGAAAGAAATCACCACGTTGAAAATAATAAGTAAATGCTCATACCCAGAGGCACGTAAACAAGTTACCTCTCGTACCCCACAAATTGGTACCAGCTATGCAAGTGTTGCTAAGAAAGTTACCAGAACAACTTCTACACAAACAGAAGCAATTTCACTTCCTCCAGTTCGATTACCCACAATATCAAAGCCAAAATCATCTTCAAATATGATAACAAAAAGAAAAGCTCCTTTAGCTAAATCCAAATCTACAAAGGCTTTTAAATTAAAATCATCAAAGGAGGGTTCACAAAGACCCTCCATATCCACCCGTAAAGCCTTGTCCCTGGAGGCTGACGCTGTTTCCTTACATCCCTCGGACGAAGACTTATCGCTCGAGGAGATGTCAGATGACACGCTTTCCAGCTCCGGGAAAGGAGCTTTTCAAATTAAAAAATAACTTCCTTTGTTTCTTGGAACTGCCATGGTTTGCGTTCACATCATGATGACATCAAGTCTATAATTTCAGTCTACAACCCCGCATGCATTGCACTTCAGGAAACATTCCTGAAGTCCAGCAATAACTTTTCCATGCGTGGGTTTAAATGCTTTAGAAAAGACTGTGGTGACGATGGTGCAGTGTCTGGAGGTGTTTGTATATTAACATCTAATACATTTCCCAGCACTGCCCATCCATTGAATACTATCTCTACAGGCTGTTGCTGTAAGAATTCATACTTTATGCTTATTAACAGTCTGTAGTTTATATTTACCACCACATGATGTCATCCGCCAAGAGGAACTCGATGCACTAATAGATCAGCTGCCAACACCATTTCTACTGTTAGGTGACTTTAACGGCCATAGTTCTTTGTGGGGAAGTGATGATACTAATTCTCGCGGTCGGCAGATAGAGCGGTTTATTTCAGAAAACAGTCTCTGTCTGCTTAATACCGACGAGAAGACTTATTTCCATGTACCCACAAGAACATTTCATTCTCTCGATCTGGCCATTTGTTCACCATCTCTTCTGCCATTGTTGAATTTGATTGTGGGAAATGATCTGCACAATAGCGATCATTTTCCTCTCGTCATCTCCCAGACTGGAGGTAGTAGTGTAGGACAACGCCTACCTACTTACGTGTACAGTCGGGCAGATTGGACGTTTTTTACACAATTGGCAGATATTGATAACGAAATGGTTATGATCGAAAATATTGATGATGCCGTTTGTAAAGTCACCGAAACAATTATTAAAGCAGCTGACGCATCAATACCTAAGAGTTCCTCTATACCACACAGGCGTTGCAAACCTTGGTGGAATGAAGAATGTCAAAAAACCTATAAGAAACAGAGGAAGTTATGGGGGTTATTTAGAAGATACCCCACAACGGAGAATCTTATCGCCTTTAAGAGAGCAAAAGCATTAGCTCGCAGAACTCGTCGCCGAAGTCAGAAGGAATCCTGGTCTCGCTATGTATCCTCAATTACTTCTTCCACATCCAGTAAACAGTTGTGGAGAAGAGTAAAAGCAGCCAATGGAATATATAGAGAATTTTCCATTCCTATTTTGAAATCCGGAGCTGCTATATACTCTTCTCCTAAGGACATCGCTAACGTCCTTGGTGAAACCTTTGCTAGCGTTTCAAGCAACGACTCTTATAGTCCTTCGTTCTTAAGGACAAAGAGTCGTGCTGAGCGAACACAAATTCGTTTCAACCATGGACAAGCTTTGCCTTATAACTGTGAGTTTCGGATGTTGGAATTGAAGAGAGCATTACAGCAGGCCAATAATACCAGTCCAGGACCTGATGGAATCAGCTATGAAATGCTTCGTCATTTAAGTCCAGATTCTCTATTGAACTTATTGTTATTGTTCAATAGGATCTGGACTGAAAGCAAATTTCCATCACTTTGGAGCGAAGCTATAGTGATTCCCATCCTTAAGGCTGGTAAGGATCCTTCTATTCCTTCACACTACCGACCAATAGCTCTGACGAGTTGCTTTTGTAAGACTCTCGAACGTATGGTCAATGCCCGTCTCGTATATGTCCTAGAAACAAATAAAAATATTCATATCAATCAGAGTGGCTTCCGTAAAGGAAGATCCACTCTTGATAATATTACTTACTTGGAAACCCAAATCCGCAACGCCTTTGTGCGGAGGAACCATCTGGTTTCCATTTTCTTTGACATCGAGAAGGCATATGACCGTACATGGCGATACGGAATTCTCCGTACATTATATGATTTTGGCTTTAGGGGTAATCTTCCGATATTCCTAAAAAATTTTCTACGCTCCCGTTTTTTTAAAGTACGTATTGGAACAGCTTTTTCCAATACTTTTATTCAAGCCGAGGGTGTACCCCAAGGCTCTATTTTAAGTGTCACACTTTTTAACCTTTACATCAGTTGCATCCTACATCAAATCTCACCTCCTGTTTATGGCACGCTATATGTTGATGACCTGCAAATATCATGTGAGGGTTCTAACATGCGTTTAATTGAGAGACAACTACAAACAACTGTCAACAAACTTGCTGCATGGTGTGCTGAGAATGGCCACACGCTGTCTCCTAGCAAGAGTAATTGTGTCCATTTCTGCAAGAAGACTAGCCTACATAATGATCCTACTATCTATATAAATAATACACCTATCCCTGTTGTCAACGAGATAAAATTTCTGGGTATAACATTTGACCGAAAGTTAAATTTTCTTCCGCATGTTCTTCATTTGCGGAAGAAGTGCGAGCGATCGCTTAATATCCTCAAGGTGCTTTCTAATACATCTTGGGGTGCTGATCGCACGGCACTACTTCGTGTCTACCAATCAATAATTTTATCTCGTGTGGACTATGGATGTGTTGTGTATGGATCTGCTAGGTCTTCTGTTCTACGCAGACTGGATACAATACATCACTCTGCTTTGAGAATATGCTCAGGCGCATTCCGCACATCACCCGTCCAGAGTCTATATGCAATCTGCCAACAACTGCCTTTAGACCTGAGACGAATGCAGCTGTCTCTCAATTATTATGCAAAAATCATGTCGGACCCTCATCATCCATTACGTTCCATGACTACTACACCTGCACTAATGAGGCTGTATGACGCACGTGCATACAGCATTCCACCTTTTCTCACACGAACAAAAGCTAGTCTCTCATTATCTGACCTATATGGAGTCCGTTTTGACAAAACGGACTATTTGTCTCATCCACCTTGGTATGATCCACAGATTAAAATCATCAATCCTTTTGCTCGTTTTAGAAAATCAGATACAGCAGCTACTGTTTTCCAGCAGCTGTATACCTCACATCGCTGTCAGTACATCACGTACACACCAGTTTTCACAGATGGATCAAAATCTGCAGGACATGTTGGTTGTGCTGTAGTTATTAAGAACAAAACTCTGAGCTACAGCCTCCATCCATCCTGTTCCATCTTCTCTGCTGAAGCAACTGCAGTATATCAAGCTCTTCAGCAGATGAATACAAGTGATACCTTTAAATACTGTGTGTACACTGACAGTTTGAGTGTGTTGGAAGCTTTGCGGAACAGTAGTTTTGACTGTCATCCTGTTGTGTCTAGAATTTTCCGAGCATTAGATTCCCTTGCTGGCAAGGGATATGACATTATTT
This sequence comes from Latrodectus hesperus, assembly GCA_037975125.1. Taxonomy (NCBI): domain Eukaryota; kingdom Metazoa; phylum Arthropoda; class Arachnida; order Araneae; family Theridiidae; genus Latrodectus; species Latrodectus hesperus. The sequence continues at coordinate 101,333 of JAJQOW010000088.1, forward strand.
TCTGCTGGATCCCAAGTCATGTAGGTCTCGATGGCAATGAGAGGGCTGATGCAGCTGCTAAATCTGCATCCGGCCCATCTCTTCCATCCATTCCTTTGTTAGATGTGAGAAGGTGTGTTAAAAAATTTACTCAAGATCTTTGGCAGGAGTCTTGGAACATGCAGGTCACTAATAAATTGCATGCCATATTCCCATACATCACCACATTAACAGTCTTACCGTTACGAAGTGCTGATGTTCGTCTGACTCGCCTTCGTATCGGACACACACGTTTCACACACAGACATTTGTTCTTAAACGAATTAAATCCATGGTGTGAAACGTGTGATGAACCATTTACTATATATCATATTTTAATCTCATGTCAAGATTTTAACCATTTACGTTTACATTTTTTTAAAACAGATATTTTAACATTATTTGATTTATTGGGAGAACCTCCAAATAGAAATCTATTTGCCTTCTTAAGAGCAATAGATTTTCTCCATTTTATTTAAAATTTACTGAATAGTTTTATATTTTTAAATTATGAATTTTTTATTTACACTATATACACTGTTTTTTGTATTTTAATAGGATTTTTATGTTGCTTGGGTTTTCTTTATTTTAATTAAAAAATAAAAAATAAATAAAATAAATAAATAAAAAATCAAAGATTGGCGCAGTTTGTCCTATTTTGGACCTTGCGCCAGAAAACCCAACCAACCAACCAACCAACCAACCAACCAACCGAGTTTACCAATCTCTAATTTTATCCCGCATAGACTACGGTTGTGTTGTTTACGGATCCACTAGGTCTTCTGTTTTACGCAGACTGGACACTATCCATCATTCTGCTCTGAGAATATGTTCAGGCGCATTTCGCACATCCCCCGTCCATAGTCTATATGTTATATGTCAACAATTACCGTTAGACCTGAGACGAATGCAGCAGTCTCTCAGTTATTATGCTAAAATCATGTCGACCCATGACAATCCACTACGTTCCATGATACCTAATGCCTCTATTAAAAGACTATATGATGCTCGTCCATTGAGCATCCCACCTTTTCTCACAAGAGCCAAATCACATCTTTGGCTCATAGACCTATGTGATGTTAGGATAGAGTCAATTGATCAATTTCTCTATCCACCTTGGTATGAACCAACAAATACCTTTATAAATACCTTTGCTCAGTTCAAAAAATCCGACACAACACCTATTGTTTTTCAACAGCTATACTTTTCTCATCGCTGTCAGTATCAATCATATAAACCTGTATTCACAGATGGTTCTAAAACAGCAGGACATGTGGGCTGTGGAATTTTTACCAATAATACAGATTTTAATTACAGCCTACATCCATCCTGCTCCATCTTTACTGCTGAAGCAACCGCCATCTACTACGCGCTTCAGCATGTGAATACAGACGACTATCATCAATATTGTATATATACTGACAGCATGAGTATTATTGAAGCCTTGAAAAACAATAGTGTTATCTGCCATCCTGTTGTGTCGAGAATTTTTAAAGCATTGGATTCCCTTGCTGGCAAGGGAAAAGAAATTGTATTTTGTTGGATACCAAGCCACATGGGTCTTGAAGGAAATGAGAGAGCAGATGCAGCTGCAAAGGCTGCATTAGAGCCAATATTACCATCGGTTCCTCTCTCAGATGTGAGAAAGGCTATCAAAAAATTTATATATGGTCTTTGGCAAGAATCATGGAACTTGCAGGTCGTCAACAAATTGCATACCATTTTCTCATCCCTCATCTCATTGTCAGTTTTACCGGTACGAAGTGCAGATGTTGGATTGACTCGCCTTCGTATCGGACACACACGTTTCACACACAGATATTTGTTTTTGAGTGAATTAAATCCTTGGTGTGAAACGTGTGATGAACCTTATACTGTGCATCATATTTTAATTTCATGTTCATGTTTTAACTATTTACGTATACACTTTTTTAATACTGATTTTATAACTTTATTTGATTTAATAGGGATCCACTCTCATAGAAACCTATTCGCTTTTTTAAGAGCAATAGGTTTCATACATTTTATTTGATTTGTATGTTAAATTTTAAAATTATACATATATTTTATTTTAAAGTATTATATACACAGATTTTTGTATTTTAAAATTTTTAAATGTTGCTTGGGTTTTTGAAAAAAAAAAATAAATAATAAAACAACAAAAACTTAGTTTTGGCGCAGCATGTCCGATTTTGGACCTTGCGCCATAAAAACCCAACCAACCAACCAACCTGTCTGGATTGGGTAATCTGATATTTTTTTAGAATAAAATAGAATCGTGCTCTTTCTTTAAAAATTTGGAGGATGGAAATAACTTCGTTAAAGACTCTGAAATACGTCTCTACAATTTTTCAAAATGATTTGGAAACATCACCTCAAAAGTCATATATTTGAATCCAATAGAGTTTTTGTTGCAGCAGCCTGCTTCCCTGCACTCAGCCCTGAGTTGGGCTCTACCAGTTTCATGGGGGCAGCCGGGTGGCGTCTTCGTGATTTTGAAGCAGGGTCTCAGCAGAAGACCCCCAAAGCTAGGCCACAGAGGTATCATTTCTCTTGGAGGCTATTGCGAGCACTCCCAGTATTAAAGCGCTCCATTCACCATTAGTGAATAAGACGGATCTTCGGTTAATCCGGGATTCGAACTCACTACCTTCCGATAGTAAAAACGACGTAACCAGGCCATTGCGGCCAAAATGGATTGAAGTACATATCATGAAAACTGGAGATCAGAAATTGAAACAAAAACTGTCCTAAAGTGTTACATAGTTGAAATAACAAAAAAGTAAGGCACTCTATTGTAAGACGTGTGAAAGCTTATTGTTAATTTCAGAGGATATCTGAGAGAGCACTCCTTTGACCCGATAGAGCACTGGAAGTGGATTCTGCGGGGTGATCTGACGGGGTTTTCTGGGTTGCTTCCCTGTGCCTCACTTTTTATGAAAAATCTTCCCTGGGGGCATCTTGCGGGGGGGGACACCTTGCAGTGAATTCAGTTCGTTGTGCTGTCGTGATTTCGAAGCTGGAATCTAGCCAGACTAAACGTGTCTTAGTGGTGAAACATCACTCATCATCGCGAAATTTCCAGTTTCGTTCCCAGCCACAATGGAATGGATTTTGCATTTCTGTCTACTGATAGTCAGGGTGGGTGAATGAGAAATGTCCGGGTTTCTTTTTTCAACACGTGTGTTGTGCCCACTATCTATAAAAAGTTTTCACGAGAGGTAATTTAGACGATGAACATCAAAATGTCAGATCTGCACTAGGAAACAGAACATTGCTTTCCGTTGCTTTTTCACGTTTTGGGCTCTCAGTCAGAATAGTTCTGCATTCCTGAAGTCTCATGACGTTATATGCTGAAAAGAAAATTTAGGGACGAGGCAGCCTAGTAGCTAGGGTATCGACCTTCGTCCAAAGGGGTTGGGTTCGGTTCCCAATGCCGCCAGTGCCCCACTAGGAGCTTGAGAAATTTTGCCATAGAATTCAGTTTTGGCTTATGGTTTGATTCGGTTTTCTTAATGACTTCGCGTTTGAATCTTCAGAAAGAGAGTGTCAGGCACCCGTTATCACAAGGACGACGTCACAGAAGGACACCATGATGGTGATGCAGGACATTTAGTTTAAGGTGAAATTAAAGAGGGCTTCGAAACAGATTTTAAATTTCAAATCGAAGCCACGTTAGGCTACATTTATCGGAACAGCATTCTGGAATAATGTGCACGTTTGCTTAAGTGTACCATCGGAGGAGAACTTTTGGTTTACTGATGACGGATTAAACTCTCACTGCTCAAACACCGCAAAAGAATGCCTTCAATTTGAAGATACCAGCCGCACTGTCACCTGACTTGGATCCGACAGAGTATGCGTGAAACAGGCTTGGACGAAGGCTTGTAGTCATCAACAAAACTTCGAAGAGCGTTGCTTACTGAGTGCAGTAATCTTTAATATCAGCTCCTTAGTTTCATACTCGCATTCAGATGCTCTCCGGACGACTGTTTTATTGCATTGCAGACATAAATACACTGCCTGACATTGAAAATGCAACACCAAGAAGGTGTGGCCAGAAAATGACGCAAATTTCAGGGCAGACGCACCTTACAGAGTTATGAAAATGACGTGAAATGCGCAGCTCTCCAGCTCAAATAGGATAAGATATAAGGTGAGGAATCGGCAGAGTGGGCAATATTCACGACGTTATTGCTTCTTGGAAATGAATCATTGGAAATTTGTTCTTTTCGCAATGGATGCCTGTACTTGTAGAGAATGCCAGGCCATAATCGACAAAGTAAGTTCCAGCAAACAAATGAGTTTTCGAGGGGCATGATTGCCCCAAGAAACTGTGGAATGTTTGCGAGATGCCGGTGCAGCCAGAATGTGCAGCACACGTGTGTCGGAACTTTCGACGGAAGGCGATGGTGGCCCCGCAAAGCACTATCGAAATTCTGCAGCATGTGCAAGACACCCTGGAATCTCCCATGTCCAACAGAACCATTTGACGTCGCTAGTGGTCTGCGCTCATGACGTCCGTTAAGAAGACTGCTACTGACCACACAGCATAGACGCCAATGTCTGGAATGATGCCGGATTAAAGCGATGTGGACAATGGAATGGCACAGGATAGTCTTCTCAGATGATTCAAGTTTCTGTTTCTTCAGTAAAGTAAAGTAAACGCCAGCAGAGGTCCCTGTACCTAACCCTGAAAGGGTTTTACCAAATTTGAGGGACCCGCTGGAGAGAAAAGAAAACGGAACACAGTACATACAAGACAATACAATTATGCTTGCAATCATATGGAGACACTATAAATTATAACTTTTACACAGTAAGGAGGGTTTGTAAAGTATACTATTTAACACAAATTTGGTTGCAATCGAAAGTTAACACGTGGATACATAAGAAGCATTCAAAATAGGTATCAGACAAAATACATGGCAGGAAATGGTAATACAGGCATATGAAATACATATCAAATAGCATGCATATAAGAAATAAAGAAAATAAATGGAAAAACAAAAGGAAATTAAAAATGATAAAACAAAACTGAAAACATATACCTGAACTTACTGCAAATTAATGAGGTAATAATGATTAATGAATAATTAAAGCATTTAGTATGGATTTGATAGTTGGGTGTATTGGCTCAAAATAAGTTAGGTCATATAAAATTCTAAGCTATATATACAAAAAGTTTAGATAGGTAGTACATAATGCATTAAGATAGGTCAATATAACATGATGACAATAATTGTGACTGAGTAATTAAGTGAGAGGCTGGAATGATGGTGAGAAAATGGCAAACAAATAATAATGAACTATATACAAGGAGAAGAAAAACAGGCGAAATGTTACAGGTAGAGAGGGAAATGTCTAAATGCAGAACATGAGAGAGATGGAGTATGCGGCTCATCTACTTCCAGGTGATGTCTATCACCCTCACGGGCATCATTATCCTCCTATTCTTCTGGAATTATTAATTCCCTATATTCAAGGAGAAAGTTTATAAGGTTAATAATTTTTAGCTTTGCAGCCTTATTGATGGTGATGTTTTTGAGCCAAACACTTATCAGATTGTCACTGGGCGTAGTGAAGTGCCAGGAACTCGTGATGGGGCATGTCGTAGCGTAATGAATTGGAGTACCTTCTTCTCCACATGCACAGTTCGGAGTGGGTTGTACTCCTATTCTATGCAGATAACTTGGAAAAGGGCCATGTCCCGTTACAAAAATCGTGATTTGTCTTGGCCAGCACTGTTGGTTCAAATTCACTTTTGGCAGGATGGAGTATACTAGGCGTCCGGTGGTATTTTGATCCCACAGAGTTTGCCAATCCTGAATTAAAGCAATTTTCCTGATCCTTTTGAAGTGAGACCGAGGAAGAGGGAGAAAGATTTCCGATTCATCTGAAGAAGCTGCAGTTTTTGCTAGGTGGTCTGCCAATTCATTCCCTTCAAATCCTACATGAGCCTTTATCCAACAGAGGGAGATGTTTTGTTGGTTGTTAAGTTCCTCTTAATCTGTTTCTTCAGTGATAGTCATCGCGTAAAAGTGTGGAGTTGACGTGGATACAGGTCCAATCCTGCAGCAATTGTGGTAAGCTCCACCGCGAGCCAGTGCGGCTTTATGGTTTGGGCAGCCATTGCGTACGGTTCCAGGTTACCTCTAGTTCGTATTCACGAAACTATGACAACCCAACGTTACGTTGATGATATGCTGCCACCAGTGACACCAACCTTCAGAAGTGCCCAGTGCCTTTTATCAGCAGGATAACACCCGATCACGCATTGCTCGCCTCAGCCAACAACTAGAAGGTGTGTACCACTGCTTCCCTGTTCACCGTACTTACAAAATCTCTCAACAATCGAATACACATTTGGAATATGTAGTTAGAATGCATTTGCAGACCCTGTCACTGCCAGAAGACGCAAATAGTAGCCATTCCTCAGGACTCCATCCGAACTCTCATTGGCTCTGTGCCGAGACGTGTTGCTTCATGTATCGCCAGCGTAGCTTTTTTATGAATGGTATCATACATACGCCATCTTTTCCGTTCTTAATTTTTTTATTTTAATGAATGGGTTTTATGAATAAGTCACGTTTGTTTTCTTTATAAAGCATTGCTTGGTGGATTTAACTATCCTTAATTTTTATGGGTATGAGTGTATTTCTTTTCATACTATTTCATTACGGAAATCTTCGTATTTCTCTCCGAAAATATAGTTTTACGATTCTTTCACCCTCTGTCTGATTTCCTGTCGGCCATTTCGTTCCCGTAGCTCTTTTCACTCCATCATTTCATGTCCGCGCGTCATTTATTTTAATTTGTTTTGAATTGAATTGTTCTTATCAATACTTTTATAAAACTACAATTCATAAAAGACTATCTTAATCGTGAATTCAACTACATGATACATTATAAATTTTACATTACACGTAATACAAGATATCAATATCTAGTAATACTGAATACATTGTGTGAAGGATAGGCCAGAAGCAGCAACAGAAGCTGTTTTATTGCATCGACATAAAATTCGAGATTCTACATAAAACCTATCTGACACCCTCAAAATTCTGATTCAGAAAGAAAAAAATTATCTCTCAAGGATCGATAAATCGATCACTCAAAACATCGTAACAATAATATTATCAGAATTTGATAATAACATAATAATATGTTAAGAAGGTGGAGATGCCAAAATAACTTTAATCGTAACTTTGATCACTTAAAAAGAAAAAAATTAAATCTGGCAACCAAAGTATCCTTTGAAATTCGTAGCAATCACAGTTAAAAGCAATAAAAACCCTTTTTTTTTAACTAGCAAATTTTAATTATAAAAATATAAGGATTATAACTGTTAAAATAACAGTTATTATCCCCCCCTATCTTGGAAAACAAATTAAAATTTGCAATAGTTGTTGACATATTTGCGTGGAGAAATGATAAACGTGGGTAAGAACCATAGTAAACTATATTTTGTATAGAGACCACAATTGTGTATATAACTTTTCACAATTAATCTCTTTCCAGTACTTTGATATTTTTGTTGCATGTTGTTAGAACGATAGTATTAGGTTTTATTGGATTCACAAAAATAGGACAAAACTGAAAAACGTGTTTTATATTTACTTATAGCTTTCTTTTATTTTCATGACCAGCTACAATTCGAAGTTATATCATTAGGTATGCTTCTTCGTCAGTTTAAAACAAATAGTTTCGCATAATTTGTTTCTTATTGGAGATTAGACAATAATAAAAAAATGCCTCCATTAATTACAGAAGAACAGTGCACTGAGAGGCCGTGAACACCGAAGCGGATTTATTAGAACGCGTATAATTTTATTTCGCTGTCGCAAGTTAGAATACAGTCGTGCCATCTATTATCTCTTCTGGAAAACAAAAATCAGGTTACGAAAAATATTTGTGTTGAGGATACCAAACTAGTGATCTAGATGTTGGTATTCTCTACAAATATTTGTCTCAGCCTGATTTTTGTTTCTTTGAATAGATAATACACTTTCGTAGTTTTATCCGCCACTTTTGTAGCGCCAAATTTTAGAAATGTATAGTAAAAATAAAATTCCAAATAAAAATTTTTGTTTTCTTTTTAATACGAATATTATATATTATATTGCATTCAAAATTAACATCAAAAACTATTTTATACTTTATATTATAAGTTAGTGAAAAACTTAGAAGCTTATTTTTTTCCTTGTGTACCGCCAAATTTTGAAATCGTAAAAAGTGAGCCGAGAGAAAAAAAAGTTGAAAATCGCTAATCTATATTTTAACGTCCTTTCTTTAACTTTTCCATACTGACGAAAAAATAATACTAAAAAAAGTAATATTGAAATCTAAAAATAAAATGCTGAATGTGTTATTTACTACTTTTTCATTCATACATTTATAATTCATCTGGAAACGTTTCCGAAAACTTATTTGTTTATTATCTTCCTACTTTGTTATGTTCTTCAGACTTATCTACATTTCCCAAAATCAAAGTTATAAAAAATGTATATTGATTGTGTTTCTATTTTTCATGTTTAGAATCGTAAATGGACAGAAAATATTTGCGCAGTGGGAGAGCGATTGCGTTAGTCCACGGGATCAATTATTTATTCAAAACAATATTCACAATTCTTTTTTTTTCGATACATTTAAATAATTCAAGCTCAATACTTAATTCAGACTTTAATGAAACCTTAAAACTATGGACAAATTTACAATAAGTTTTGCAATATGCGGCCAGCAAAAATTTGACATCATATTCGGCGGCCAAGACTTGACTCACCCAATATTTTTTCTTTTCTCCACTTCCTCTTTGAGGAATGAAACAAGTGGCGCCACCTGACAGCGTCACAATATTCATGGATTAAGTTTCAATTTTACATTAAAGTTACTCTAACATTTTGCTTTCTACTCTAAAATCTGATTTGCAATTTTGAATTAAGTTCCACTTCAATCGGTCGGGCTGACTGTGTTTCACTGGTGAGGTCACGTCTCCAAGAATCGCCAGTTCAATCCCAGCATCTCTTCAACCTCTCTATCTCATCGAAAAAATATTTGTGAGTCTGACATATTGCGAAAAGTGCTCTTTTTTAATTATAAATGTATTGCTTATATCCTGTTTTCAGAGAAAGTTACAACAGAGTGGAAATCTTCACAAAATGGAGAAATTTGCTCGTGAGTACTGATTCATTCGGTAGGTGGACCAATAAAATAATTTTTAATTAAAAATGCTAAAAAATTATTTTTGCAAATTTGTTTTCAAATGTGCATAAAAAAATTGTAGATACTTTTTTATTTTCAATATCAGCATCAATAAAAAAATGTTACTTCCATTAATATTTAGACCTCTCTTTCTTTTATAAGAATTAACACAACAAAAAAAACCATATGTAAGTAATAAAAAATATTAATCTTCATACTTTTTTTAATCATTTTTATCAACATCTTGTTTTATGGAGTTAATTGATATGGAAAATGAAGTATTAATTTATATACAAAAGAAATATATACATGTGTGAGTGCTTTGAAATAATTCTATAAAATTATCATAAAAGAATTGGAATTTTTTATGCCTTCAAGTTCAAATTTTAGCAATAGACTGACATTTACTTACAGGCGAATTTTTTAAAAAACAAACTTATAAATTGTAAATTTCTATAGTGAAAAGATTCTTTTAAAAATATAGAATATAAAAATTATTTAAATGAAAATAAACTAAAATTTAGATAACATTGTCAACTTGCTAAATAGGAGTTAGTAACTTATTTTTTAAAATCTTTTTATATAATTGAGAACTAAAAATGCACTTAATGTCATTTAATTGACAGCAATATGGAGAAAAACTTGTGTGTGTGTGTTTTTTTAAATAACCAAAATAAATTCAGCATTAATTTAATGGATTTCCAATACTTCTATATTAACTTTGACAATATATAAATTATTAGCAGGTAAAAATGAAATCGATTTTTTATCTATAGAAATCAATTGTAACCAGACCTACGTCGGTTAAAGCGGCTACCGCTGGCCAAACGGCAATGGGCCGATGGATTACTGTATATGGGCACATGCGCCCAATACGGCATTGCTGGCCAACCAGCATTGGCCCAACAGTGGACTTTATTGCCGGCCCAGCAGCAATGACGACGACCACTTCATTGATGGAGGCCAAATAGTAATGGGCCGCCACTGGCCCAGGCGGCTGACAGCAGCGGCCCGATGGATGCCCGGCTTCTTTGCATTTGCTGGGTGACTTGTTCAGGGCTCTTGAATGACGATGCATCAGTCATCAACCACAACCAGGGTGGGCACCTTCATGACAGCCGTGCAGGGGGCTTCCTGCTTTCCAATCCTTCTTTCACGTGTGAAGTCGCACAGGTGATTTCTTCTGGCCCATTTTTTTCAAGAAAGAACCCGCTGCTCACGTTTTATTTCGGACATTTGCAAACGCATGACCTTTCTGCTGAATTTTGTGTTCATTGGACTGATCTCAAGAGCATTTTTCTCTGCAATTTCATGGCTATCTAAAATTTATTTTGTTGCTTAAAAGTGGAGCACATAATTGTAATACAACGAAAAAAATGGAAAATAAACAACTAATTCCCTGTACATGGCTATTATATTCCATGAGTAAGCATTCTGTTTTGCTTCTGTTGCAAGACCTCGATTGCTAGTAGTAGCCTCGTAAAATGCTATAATATTTGGATACATGTATCTATACCATTGCATGGGAATGAGAGTAATAGTGTATATATAAGAAAATTTTACTAAAGTGGAATAAAATTGAGAAAAATTTGTAAATGAAACAGTTGTTGATTCTCACATTCACAAGAGATGCATGAAAAAGAAATAATAACATTGTCAAATGTATTAGGAAGACTTTATTGAGATCACACATTTTCTTCGTAGCCAGAATTTTGCTTTCCGAGACTTACCTGATATGTTGCATCAAAAAGACAACGAAAACTTTTTTTTAAATTAGTGGAAATATTTCAAAAGTTTGACCCAGTTATAAAATGCTGCATAGAAAGAGTATTAAAACATAAAAATAGCAATAGCAAAGTTCATTATCTAAGCAAAAACAATTGAAATGAAATGTTTCTAATTATTGGCAGTTATAGAAACAAAAAATTTTATTATATCTCTTGGAAAAGCCAAGTCATAATATTTGAAAAACTGAGCACGCAAATTTCATCATACAATTTTTCCTCTGCAGGAGCAAGGAGCGTCCATTAAAGTTGATGAATCCATTGCCAATGAAAATGTGGAACAATTCCCTAGATGATATGAAAAGCCAGGACACCACACCGTTACAGATACAGAGAGGGAGAAAAGGGTCTTCCAAAATATTATGCCAAAAATAAACTCTCGTGCGTTTGAGTTCTTAGCGCCGCTCATCTTTTGCATTTAATGATACACCAAAGGTAAATGCACAGTTAGCTTCTTCTCGACAATTTAAGAATTATGCAAATTATGTTCTTTTCCTTAGCGAGGAACAGTTCTTTTGAAATTCCTTTTCTGCTTAACCTTAAAACTCCTCTCAAACATTCGATGGGAAAGCAAAATTGAAAGCATTCGATTGTAAGATATTAAAGAAGAGAAATCTATAACGCTTTGAAATACCGGAAAATAAAAGCTTTTCAATAGAAGTGCAACATAAAACACGAAATCTATGTGTCAAAATCAAGAATTATAAATTTATTAATTTTTGGTACTTTGTCATGATTATCTTAACAGAATTAATCCTGTCAGCAAACAATTGCAAGAACATGTTTTGAGTGTTCTAGTATCCCCCCCCTTCTTCTCATTTGCCTCAAAATCATGGGTTGAGCTTTCGCCCCCCCCCTCCCTCACGCCCATGATATTTCCAGGCTATAGTGTTCAAAATAATGCACAAAACGAAACACTCTATAGCAAATAGAGCCATCTACACTCGTGTCCATAAATTAAGGATAATGCAAGTTCAGGCAGAGAAAGAGACAGAAGCAAAACAAATGTGACTTATTTATAAAATCTATTTATTAAACAAAAGGTAAAGAGCAAAAAAGATGCTATATATGGTTGACATCCTTAATAAAAATTGCAATTTTTACTCTCTAGAGCAAATTTTTAAAAAGAACCTATTTACAAAAACCAATATAACATGGTTGGTGTAATGTCCCCCAGACGATGCAATACAGGATGTACAACGCCTAGGCATGCTGAGTATCAAATTATCAATCCAATCTTGGAAAATATTACACCACTCAATAAGCAATGCTCTCCGAAATTCCGGTAGACATGTGAGAGGAGGTTGACGGGCTACAATTCGTCGGTCAAGCATGTCCCACACATGCTCTATTGGATTCAAGTCTGGTGAGTATGATAGACAGTCCATACGGGTGATATCCTCCGATTGAAGGGATTCATCTACAATGTTTGCCCAATGAGGGCGGGCGTTGTCATTCATAAACAGAAATTCTGCACACATGGCTCCCCGAAACAAACTTGCATGTTGTTCCAAAATTGCATCCCGATAGATGTGGCCTGTTATTGTTATATTCTGAATATGCAGGTTAGTTCTGGAACCCAGAATAATTCCTCCCCAAACGAGCAATCCTGCGCCATCGTAACGGTGTCGTTCAATGGTGTTCTCTTGGTGGTAACGGGTACCTGGCCCTCTCCAGATAAAAGTCCGGCAAGAATCAGACTGAAAGCTAAACCTGGACTCGTCGGAAAACATCACACAAGACCACTGTTGTGGTGTCCACAATGCATGCTCTCTACTCCGGGCTAACCGCAGGTGACATTGAATTGCGGTAAGTGGAACACATCTGACAGGCTTACTTGCATATAAACCAATGCGCCCTAAATGGTAGTACGCGGTCTGCCTTGAAACTGTCGTACCGGTAGCTGAAGAGAGCTGACGAGACAGGTCGGATGCTGTGCTCCGTCTGTTTCTTTTGGCGGTAATTGCTAAATACCGATCCTCATTCAGCGTTGTAACTCGATGGCGACCTGTGCTGTAACGTCTATTCACATTGCCATCATCTTGGAACCGTTGCCAAAGCCTGGAGAACACTCTAGGTTATTCCAAGTTCTTCGGATACTTCCAGCTGGGTACGTCCACATTCCAGACGGTCGATAATTCTATCACGTAAAACATCATCCAAATACTTCCTTTTTGCAATAACTATGCGGTTATTGCACTAAAAGGCTTTTAAAGGGCTTGTAAACATTTTTACTTCTTTGCAACCATTCCTTATATACCCCTCTCTTGCGCTCTAGTCATTGTGAAGTATTATCAGCGCCATCTGCAGGTTTCTTGTACTTTGCATATTATTCTTCAAGATGGGTGTGATAATTCTACATGTGAAATTTTAATTTTAGAGTTCAATTTCTGTGTGATTCTAAATTGTCCTCAATTTATGGACATGAGTGTAATAACGATAGAAATGGATCATTCTTAAGAAGAAACGAAGTTCGAGTATACTTCTTAGTAATGAATACCCTATGATAGCTTCAGATTTTTTTTTTTTTTTGAGGTAGAGGTTTTGAGCTTTCATTGGATATTTGGGAGCCTAAAAAACTTATTACTGGTTCTCTCAAAACTGATTTTCCAATATTAATCCGGAGACTATATTTATCTAAACGCTGGTAAACTGATTTAAGATGTGAATGATTTTCTTTCGCGCTAGAAGAGGCAGCCAACATATTATCTGAATATGGAAACACAAAGTCTAGGCCATAAAAGACTTCATTGGTGAACATCTGAATGGATGCTAGGGTATTTTTGAGACTTAAACTCATTTTATTGAATTGGTATACATCAAAAGGTGGGTTAATGGCGGTTTTTTTCTTTATTTTCGTCTGCTAAAAGAATCTGAAAATATATTTTAAAGCACCAGTTTCAGAAAATATAATTTTATGAGTAAAAGCATATTGCGAATCTTAAATTAGACAAATGAGACAACGATCATGTATGACTAAATCATTCTATTCTTATAATGATCACACGGGCAGAAGGAACTATCTTTTGTTGTCATTATTTGTACAGACTTGCCTAGACTGAGCTAAAATTGCTAATCATGTTGTTGTTTAGCATATATTTGAGAATTCTCTTTTAGTTATATTCAACTTTTTATGGTCTAATTGTCTTGCTTTATAATTTGCGGGTCATCCTTTAGTTTCAATATGATGTTTCACGTTGTGTTTTACAGTAGAAATGAGAGAATTAGGTTTTGTTATACGAAGATACTTAGAAAGCAAATCAAAATATTTACATAAACTGTTCGTTGTATTTAGAATTTCTTCATTTGAGATGGATGCAGTGACATCATAAACTACAGGGTTTGTTACGCCATCAATTAAGCTTTTAAGCTTTATATTAATCAATAAATTGAACTGATTCAAAAAATCTGCACCCAGTAGAGCTTTACTAATTTTGGCAACAACAATAGGAATTTAAATTCTCGTCTCGAACTAAGATCAAGAATTAAAACTTCTATACCAGAAGCATCGATTCAGTGTTATTTGAAGCACATAATTTATAGTCACTAATAAGTTTGTGGAATAAGGCTTACGTCTGCTTCACTATCAACGAAAAAACGTAAACATGTGTTGTTGTTTTTTGTCCGTGACAAATAAACGGAATAAGAAAATAAGACAATTTTCTTTATTTACAGCAGCAGACTCTGCCGCTAAATCTACTGGTGATTTTGGTTTTTCAACGTTAGGTTGTTTTGGCATGCACAGAGAGCTTTGCATTTATCAGGAAAACACTTTTTCCGAAATCTTAAACGGTAATAATAGTAGATTAGAAACGTTTGCGAGACTTATTTCGTTCATAGGAAAATTAACCGCTGTTTCTGGATTGGAATACACAATTTTTCAAGTTTATTATCCAAAAGAGCAGTTTCTTTCGTAACTCCGTAATGTTATCTGCTCCTGGAGATACAATACTACTGACACAGCATCTTCTTCTTCTTAGAGTTGGGTTTGTATGTCATTGAGCATCTCTGCTTTTATCAGCATTTTGTACTGTTAACTCCAAACCCAATGTTTCTTAGTTCCAGTTGCTCGGGTCACCCACTTTATTAATAAAGTCTGATAACCCTTTAATGGAGTCTAGGTGTAACTCTCTAGTATGGATGATGCCTAAAGAGGTTAATCTAGGGAGGGCAAGAGCCTCGCATTCATAAATGATATGCTTGGCCGTTTCCTCTTGCATATGACATTTCCTGCAGATAGGGTCTTGCTGAAACAGTCCCATTTTATGGAGATGCTTTCTGAAATAGTAGGGCCCAGTTATGAAGCCTACGATTAAACGTATCTTCTGCCTAGAACATCTTAGAATTTCATAGGAAATCCTCGCTGATGATCTACAGATCATACTTTTAGCGTGGGTTTGAACTGACACAGCATAGTTCTTGTTTTGACTGAATTTAGAACATACGATCAACCATTAATGCCAGTGTTTCAATATCTTCACCACTAACGATTAAAATATAGCACGAAGGGTCCGGCATTTTCTGCAGAAATATCTTTTTTAGAGCTTTGTCCTAAATGCTATCAGTAGCGAAATTTCGCATATTTTGCAAAAGCTGACTGGACTTACCATCTCCCAAATCCACGCTTGTAAATAGTTTCTGTAGACGCTTATTTTCTCTCTCCTTATAAAAGTATTCAGAAGACGTTCTTTGGCAGCAATGTATTTGGTTTTGTTACTGTCACTAGTAATGTTCCATGAACTAAACTCAGTGGCATGACAGCCATGAGGGCCAAGGCCTACAGTGCCCATGACCGAGTTTTCATGACCGAGTACCCTGGAGCGCGAAGTATATGTCCCAGTTAGGTGGTCCGCCTAACATGAAACCCCCAGTGTTTAGTTCCCAAGCATGCTTGGTACTTAGTTTATCTACCCACTGAAGGAATGAAAGGCTGAGTCAACCTTTCCCACCCCAAAGATCGGATCTCGGACCTGTGACTTGGAAGAGTGAAACGCTACCTCTAAGCCGCCGGGCTTCTTCATGTCCCATGAGATTTCAAAATATTTGGCTTCCAATTGCGAAATTTAGTAATTGAATTTAGTGTCCTCGGCAATTATTCCATAGATAAAAAACTGGGCTTCTAATTTTCATAAAAATAAACAATTTGCACAGAATATATTTCTTAAGAAGTAAAACGGAGGCCATATTGACAGAACACCAAGGAGAGTCATGTAATGAATAAACAAATATTATAAGCTGATAAATAAGTTATAAAAAATGCGTTAAGTATTTCCAAAAATAAATTGAATACAAAATTATTAATAGCAGCAACCATTTCTTCAAGATAAGAAATTTTATTTTTTTGCTAAATGGATAGTTAAAATGCAAATGGCCTTGTTATTTTTGCAAATTATTTTACAGTGCTGATAATATTTAAATAAATACATCAGATCATTTTAAATTATTAATGCAATCAAAGCCCAGCGATTTTGGAAAATAATGAAGAACCAATGCTCTGACTGGTATGAATAAAGTATTTTATCATTCCTTACTCTCGAGTGAATTAAGAAAATGGGCTTCAATATATAATTATGAAAAAGGAAATAAGATACAAAATGAATGCTTCATTATAATTATGTCTGTTAAATTTTCAAAAAAAAAAAGCATCTTATATCATTAAAATAAATTTGGTTAAATTGTTTGAGATGTTACCTGAAAGTGTGCACCAATATTTTCTCATTATTAATAATTATTTTCTGATTATTAATACATGAATAATTGTGTATAAATTTATTTACTGAATTATAGATATGGAAGAAGAAATTTATAAGTAATACCCACACTGAAAAGTAAACAGATGATACAAAAGTCAACAAACAATAAAATGAACTGTATTTAACTGAAAATAATCACTATGTTAATAAAAAGATTGAAGATGCACTATGACCAGTGTAATTAAAACAGAAAACCAAATTATGTATATGAATAAGACAATGTATACCTAAAGAGAAAATAAATTATTTATAAAGAAAAATTTTGCTATTAGCAAAATATAAAAATTTAATCACGTAAATATGTTTTATTTTGCAAAGAGAATGCATCTAAAACAAATGAATACTTTCCGTCACCAGAACACAACTTACAGATGACTTGCAGCATAAAAAAGTAATTAAAATTATTTTTAAATAAAAATTTCAAATGTCTTGGGGAAATAATGTCTCGTATTTTAAATTTAATTACAAATAGCACTTAGTATTTTAAGCAAGTAGTCATAAAAGCAGTTTAAAAATAAATAAATTTATCTTAACGTGATATTCAGATTACGTGAGTGACATGAAGCTAATGATTTCATTGAACGCTAATGAAGCACTCGATTTTCAATACCACACAAATTCAGTCCTAAAATTGTTATAAGCAATGCTATGCTCATATATCATTTGCCATATTGATACAGCCTCATCTTTTGAAAATATTTAATATTGTAAATCCATGTTTCCTGTTATATTTCTGGAATTTTTTCACTCACACTGTAATAATCAGTAACAGTAAATTCACCGAGAACTCTTCCAATAATCAAAGTAAGCAATTTTACTTTCACGGTAATTACTTTTCACGTGCGGAGACAGTTATTGTTTTCACTAAATGAGAGAGATGTTCCCTCAGCTTTAACATTTGTATGGCATTCAGTTAGTTAAATCTTAATTTCTTCAAACAGTCTTGTAGTGCAGGATTTCCATCACTTGGATTCATTTGGAAATATTTTGTCATTTAGCCATATCCAAATCAAGTATCCCCCATTTTCTTAAAATCTTCAGGTCAGGAGAAAAAAACCAATACAGTTTTTTGGAAGACTGAGATTTTTGGATTTATTTTGGTTTTACTATTAGTAAATAATATGATAGTGTAGATTTCATTGATGCTGAGTCTATTAATTTTTACAAATATTAATATATTAACTAAACTTTATTCATGATTACTAGAGCACCCTTTAAAATAGAAAAATTTGAGTATATTACTAAATTTTACTTACCTATGAAACGTTAGTCTCTCCAATTTCTTCGACTGTATTTTGGTATATAAATATTTTATTTACTCAACTATATAATTTTAGTGCATTTTGGAAAAATAAAATTGTAAATCAAGGAAGGTTTTGAAACTAACAAACCTCTAAATGTAATTCTGTTGCACATATTTTTAACTAAATGTTAATAATTTTTATCTTTTATATTATAATATTTTTTAAATATCTTTTATAGAGTCAAATTGAAAATAAACACGAGCAATTCTCAATTCCACTCAATTTTATTAAATACAAATACTTTCTTGATTATTTATAGAATGAAGTTTACATACTTTTCACCTTTCAAAAGAATTGCCGTTGGATGTTTTACAGAGTTCACATCATTCAGAGTACTTTTTATAATAATGTTTTTAACAAGGGTAACAAAATAGCACAGCTTTAATTAGTTGGATGACATAATTATCTAAGGAATCATAATGAAATTGATGAAGTTCCAATTGAGAGAATATGTTTTCAATATTTAAAGCAGATAAAGCCTGCAGTTCACAGTTAATGTTTATTGTCCTTGAATTTTTAAGTTTTGAAAAAGAATACATAATTACATTTCTTCAAAATGTAGATTCACACATTTTACAAATCTTTTAAACATTATCTGATGGATATATCAATTACCCTGGGATTTGAATGAAATCGAAGACAAATTACAAGAACCAATTGCTTGCAATACATTCAAACATAATTCACATTTAATAAGTTGGTTTAACTTTTTTAATACAAAACCTGCCATAAATTATATCACCAGAAAACTCATTAAGCAAGTCTAGTTACAATAATATATCTTGCTCTTCTAACATCAAATCAAGACTTCCATTTAAAGTTGTAATTGCAGACTGATCAACATAATTTTGATCAACATCTTACTTTCCGCAAATATGATGGGAATTTTTTAAACATAACTAGATAAGCAACATCTCATAATCTGACCCAAGAGGAATCTGATCTATAATACATTATTTACAAGGAAATGTGTTGAACACAATATTTGGAACCGAGCCAATTCTGAAGATGTAAAGATTTGATCCAAATTTCTTTCCGCTATTTATCTTTTGGAAAACTGAAATAATCATATAAACAATGAGCTCCTTCATTAAAAGAAGTTACAAAATATAATAAGAATGTAACTAAGTTCATTGTGTATTACTTATTCAGTAAATACTCAATATCAAAGAAAGACAAAATTGATTCAAAATGATATTTGTTTCAAATTACATTTTCTATTATATATGCCAATAGGATATTCATAAAAGCATTTAAATAATAAATTGTGATTTCGCACAGAATATTTCTCATATTTAATTTCAAAATATAATATAATATTAATATTTTTATTGTATATCCTTAGCTCCTTTTACGATAGGATTATTTACTTTGCTTTGATATACTTTTTACTTTAATTTTTGATATAAATATATTTATTCTTCTTTCCTTTAATAAAAACATTCTTCGGGGGAATTGCTGAAACATCCTTAGACATATGTCCTACTTGCACGTCAAAAAAGAGTTTTTATTTGCATAACCGACCATCTCTTTCCTGATTAAGAGACGTGGTCCCTACGCTTTCCTCCTATTATTTGTATTGTATATTATATTAGTCTTGTCAGTAATTTTCAAATTTTATCTTACTAGCTTCATTGTTCCTTCTGTTGTATCTCATATATATATGGCTAATCCTTATAAAAAACACGTTAATCATTAATTATTATAAAGAAAATTTACACATAAAAATAGAAATCGTATTCATTTTCATATATAAAAATAATGATATTCTATATATAATGCTAAGAGAGCACACATAGAGCTATTCATATAGCTTTATGATTCTATGCATATAAAATAAATTTCAATGTTTCGCTACACAGAAAATTATTTTCAAAATAATATAATTTAACAACTGCTTAACAAACATTAATGTGATGTAATTGTTTGCAATTATTAATACATTAAATAATAAACTGATAACTGAACAAATTTTGAATAACCAATAGTTAAGCACAAAACACGAAATATTTCTTACCCGTGAAATGTTATTCTCACCAATTTCTTAATCCGTCAGTTTGTACATCCAAAAGCAACACAAGATCCCAATTATTCTGTTGTTGCTTATTCCGTTGATGGAGAGGAAATCGATGACAAGGCGGGGAGAAGTGTAGATTTCGTCCCATAGTATATTCATACAATTCAGGATATGCTCATGAGAATCTTGGTGTTCATGGCCTTTAGGACAGGGGAGAAGGTCTTGTTGTAAAAGTGAAGCATTTCAGGTGGCATGAGGCGAGACGTGCAAGGCAAGTGCTGGATTTCCTATCACAGGACAGAGAACGTCCTTTTATTCTTTTAAATTGAAACGATGAAAATAACTAAAAAAAAATTATTGACAATAAAAAATAAAATTGGTGATAATGTTATGGAATAGGAAATAAGTGCTTTCCTTGTCTAATCAAGATGGCTGCTTGGTTACACTTGATACTTCATCAGTAGGAAGGTACTTCCTCTCTCCCACTCCTAGCTCTATGGGTGTCACAATTAAAATGCCTCGACAACCAAAGAGTGACCGCGAAGCCTGCAGACCCAATATTTAAAAGGGAATAATATGAGGAAATATAATTGATTCAGAAACTAATCACGAAATTCAATGGGCATTTATTATTTACAAAAATTTTAGTTTAATTATATATACTTTCTGTCTTAGACTTCCAATACACGAAAATAGTTGTGACGTCACTCTTTGCTACTAGCTTCCAAACAACCATTACTAAGCTATCTTTACAACGGTAATTCCCGTAGGCGGCTGAGGAGGTTCTCTTATTTACTCTTGTATAATTAAACTAAATCGTTGTTTTGTAAAATAGTCATACAAATAGAAAGATCGGAAACTGAATCACAATCGTGGTCCAAAAAATTCTTAATATTTTCTATCAAATATTTTAGAAAAAGCACTGAAACTGTGAAAATATGTAATCTGCTCGTTGCTAGGTGCTTCTAAGCAATCCGTTGCTATGTGCGGAAGCCATTACTAAAACACTATTATTTTGTTTGTTCCTGACTGTAAACATTATAGCGAACGAGATAGATGTGGTTTTGTAAGATTTCCTAAGGACGAAAGACTTAAAAAACAATGGATTAAAAATATAAGGTAAATATCATAAGTTTTTAAATATTCCCACATGTTTATATAAAATATAATCGGGTAACACAGTGTAGTTTTTTACCGAATTATTTTTTAAAGATGATACTTTTTTAATTTTTTAAGTAATTTATTCATTAATGTTAATAAGGAGCCAAGTTTATTTAACTAATTAGCCTATTTATATTGTTCATGAAGAATGATTTGGTCATGAATATGCCCCTATCATTCTTCAAGAACATTATATATATATATATATATATATATATATATATATATATATATATATATATATATATATATATATATATATATATATATATATATATATATATATATATATATATATATATATATATATATATATATATATATATATATATATATGAATATGTTTATTTTTGATAGAATTTTCTGTTATTTGTCACTCATTTATTTATGAACAAATGTTATTAACAAATCATTAATGAAAATGTATGTGCAAATAATAATTAATGTAAATTTCTTAACCTCACTTAGAAGAGAAGACAAGGAGCCTTCACCCCATTCTTTAGTTTGCTTATGCCATTTTCAAAATAAATTAAAAGTAAATGGACCGACAATATTTGAGAGAAAAAAAGATAAACTGTTTATGTGTGAACCACCTAAAAAGAAGCAAAAAAACAGGTAATATATTTTTTTGTTCTTATTGAAATTTTAATATTTCTAATATAAAAAATTGTCAGTTATTATAAATGTTAATAATGTTTTTATGGTCATATAGTGAGCATCATTCAAGCACTGAAGTTAGTTCCACTCAAGTTGCCTCAAGTGTCACATCTATAGCAGGTCCTAGAATGTTTCCGTTTGCTTCAAAAATTATCCAACAGTGTGTACCACTGACAAATCTGCAAAGGCCTTTGATTAAAGAAGTTCAGCATTTATATTGTATATAAATCAATAATTATTTTATTAAAATTTGTTAATTTATTATCATTCTTTTTATACATATATTAACCACATACCTGTTTTTTATATGTATTTCATATTTCTCACTTTTACTTTTTCTAAAATTTTTCATTCTCAATTCAAGATAACAATTTGTTTAAAAAATGAAGATGAATAATATGATAAAAATTTATATTGTAAAGACTTTTTGCTGCATAATTTCTTCTATATTAAAAGCTTATCAGATTTACATAATTCTTTTAAAAAATGGCTTACTGCTTAATGTTTATTAAATTATGATTTTTGAAAACATTAAATCTGTTTTTATATAGTCACCAAATAAGCTTGTATTTACGTTTAAAAATGATTATATTTAACAATATAAGTTATACAAATTATGTAGAAAAAATAAGCTTTCACATTTTTTCTGTCATTAAAATATTAGTCACACGATATATAATAACATACTTATTTGCCTTATCTTGTTCCACTTAGTTACTATAGTAATTACTTCAAAGCAGCTGAATTTGTAGAATGTAATGAAGCACATAAAATAACAACAATAAACATTTTTTTAATATTTATTTTCAATATACGTCAACATTTTTATTGATGAAAAAATTTTCGATCACATTTAAATAGTTCCAATTTTCATATCTGTGAACATCGAACACAATTACATCTACTGAAGTCCAAATTACCAAATAGCAAGGTCTAAAATTGCCATTTGCCCTTGGATTTGATGGTAATAATCATGGTTCTTATTTATTTTGTATAATACATTTTCATCAATATATAAAATATATTTTTGTGTATTCTTTAAACTTTCTTTTAAAGAGCAATTTCTGAACTGAAAAGGGCACTTAATCTCTACTATTGCTGTGTCCATCAGGACTTGCTCCAAAAGCCCTCTAGGGCACTGGCATCTTCCTTTCCTTATCTCTCCACTCTTCTCTAGCATTATCTACAAATAAAAAATTTACATTAGATTATGATTAGTAAAAATGTTTCACATTTTATCCTATATTAAAATAAAAACAATTTACACAAATAATTTAAGCGCTTTACATATTTATGGTATTATTTGTTTATAAAGAATTGCTATGTAAACTGTATTTGATTCGATTTTTTTAAAAAAATTTATTGACTGAAAACAGGAGAGAGAATGTATTTTTTATGAATTGAATATTCATTCATAATCTTATAGGGATAAAAAGAAATTAATTAAAACCATTGCATGTTTGTTTTAGTTTAAATCTATATATTTAGTTTTCAATTTAAATGTTAGCATGCAAATTTCAAAGAATGGTATCTTCATTAATCATAGCAAAATACCACAACAGTTTTTGAAAGACTAATAAATTTTGCACTGGTTTATTTGAAAAAGTATGGTATGCTCACTGATATTCATTTGATTGACATCTTTAGCTTAGAGCACATTCTCAAATACTTCAAAAATTAATACTTA
The DNA here is from genome assembly GCA_037975125.1 of Latrodectus hesperus. Taxonomy (NCBI): domain Eukaryota; kingdom Metazoa; phylum Arthropoda; class Arachnida; order Araneae; family Theridiidae; genus Latrodectus; species Latrodectus hesperus. The sequence continues at coordinate 124,915 of JAJQOW010000088.1, forward strand.
AAGTGAGAATTGAATCCACATACCATTGAAAAAGAAGAGAGATAACCATTTAGATGCCAGTCTAACCAAAATAAAAGAATGAATATTTACTACATTAATTTTTGACTAATAAACATTTTAGAGGATCTTATTTATGTTTCATTTTATTGGCCAAAAATTTTTGTTAAGCAAGTATATGTTTCAAATATTTTTAAATAATAAAGAGTTATGTGATGTCCGAACTCCACTATAATGCCATTAAAAAACTGAATTATATGTTGAATCTTGATAACACTTTTCCCCGTCATTTTGAACTAGTAATAAAAGATAAAAAAAATTATGAATTTCATACAGCACCTTAATACTTTACATAGGCACTTTTGTACTAACAGCAACCTAACCATAAATTGCCAAATATTTCACAGTTTATATCAACCAATGCTATACTGAATCAGAATAAGAAAATATCAGTTTATGATATTCTATTCTGAACATTGCTATTTTTAGATGTAGGTCTATATAGTAATTCTTAGGGTGTGTCAGTGGGTTGCAGTAAATACTAATGTACCTTTATATATAACATTCAAATATACACAAAACAGAAAAGTGAATAAAGTTGGAATTATAATGAAGGATGAAATAGGCAAAAAGTAATAAAGCAAGAGCTCAATTTCTGATCACTTAATAAGCAAAATATAGAATCTTCATTTTATTAAAAGTAAATACAAACTGTCTTATTTCACAGCTAATAGTTCTGAATTTTTAAACTCTTGATTTATCTAGATTTATTGTAATTGTTAATTATTGAAAAACAATGTTATGCACTTCATTTAGATGTAATATTCAAATATTATTTTCACCAAATTCAAGCTTATAAAATGTATAACAATACATATTATCATAAGAACTTCTTTATATTATTCCAAATCACAAGATTTCTACTATTTACATATTAAGTGGAAATATAGTAATAATAAACTTAACAAACAATTTATAACAGTTACTTTACAATACAAGCAAAATTACTTCTCAAAATATACTTTTTAAAATAAGTGTTAACAATATAAACTTATATAAATAAAATTAACACTATGCATTATGAATAACAAAGTCACTGAAGTACCAAAATTAAAATTTCTAGATCATATATAACTTATATTTGCCATTCCAAATGCGCATGATAAATTAAAACATCGTTCTGTTTTTCATTTACTCAAATTAAGATATTTGGATACATACAAATATTTTAAGCCTGATGCAGGACTAGAGATGTAAAATTCCCGGGAATTTTAAAGCTTGGGAATTAACTCGGGAATTTTGGGAAAAACCGGGAATTTTGGGGAATATTGGGAATTTTGAGGGAATAAACTCAGCCAATCATATTTCGTTTTAGGGATTCTTTTTTCGCATATATATGAAGCGAAGTGAAGTAAAATTTGATATCTAAATATATTTTAAACAAAGTGAAATTTTATTTTCTACAATAGGCATTCATAAAAGCAGTGAAAAGCATAAAATAAGAATATTAAAATTGTAGAAAATATAGTATTGAAAAATTTCCTCCCTAGGGGATATTTTTATGTAGGTGTATGGCGAGATCTGTCGCTAAGATTGTTAGAAAGCCAATGTTTCTCACAAATATATATTTAATGAAATTATGAAAATAAACTGAAATTTGTTATTTGATCAAAAATAATATTGTTTCATTGTAACAAATAGTGATTCTTTTCTTCATATCTATTTTTCCATTTTCAGTTCTTTTAGGTTGTAAGAGATTTATTATTTTTTGCGATCATTCTTTATATAATAGATTTGTTTCTTAAATATTCGAAATTACTTTATTTTTTTTAAAAAAATGATTTCACTTTAATTTTAATGTATTTTTCTTAAAAACAAATTATTTGAAAAAAGTAAGGAAGTACTTGATTTTTTCACTCTTTGTAATAAATTGAAAATTGATGATTTAAAAATAAACAATGCCAAGCAAATTGCTTTCACTTTTGTTTTGACTTCTAATTGACAAATTTATAATTTACCAATGATAGAAAAAAATACTGTTTCAAGTATTCTTCTCAAAAGAATATGGGTAAATGGTGCACAAATTTAATTAATATGTAAATGAAAGTATGTGGTGAGACGACATGTGTAAGTTGTGAACAAAAAAAAGCTCTTCCAGCGAATCATCATTTAAATATCTTGTAGGAATTAATATATGTGTAAAAAAATTTATATAAAATATTTTTATCCACAAATGTAATCATGTATAAAATACTTTTTCTTTTAGTATAGTTAAAATATTTAAAATAATTTTCTTTTATATTTTAAGATTAATTAACAATTTTTAAGTACAATATATATAATGCAGACTTTAAATAAAACTATTTTTATTTCTTTTGCAAGGATCTGATCCATTAATTTACACAATTACAATATATCTACAGTTGAATTATTCATTGAGTTTTCGAAAACAATTTTTTACAACATTAAAAATGATTTTAAAACAGTAAGGTAGAATCAAAATCTCTTTAAACTATTGTTCATCAATCCTAAATGATAAGACAGAAAATGTGGGTGAATTAAAAAAATTATTGATAATCTGTCATTGAAAATACTTCCATTTTTCAGACTTTAGTACTAGAAATGGAAATAACTTTATGATATTATGAAAAGAATTTACGAAAGTCAAGCAAACGAATTCTGAAAAAAAAGTGTTGCTTTTTTAACATTTTACACTCACGTAATCTTGTAAAAAAATTTAAATTATTTTTTAATTTAATGCATCTTGCTTTTCATAAAAAGGCTGAAATGTGTTATTCTTTTCAAAAGAAGATTTTTGGTTAAAATACTAGCTCTAAAAATATTAATGCCAGTTTGATGTAAAAAAATAGGTATATTATTTTTCTATAATCTTGTTATAAAAACTTGAAAATTTAAATTTTTTAAGAGTTAGTTCAGCTTGAATTTTTACACACAAGATTAAAATTTGTACATAATAGAAAAATTTTAGGACAATTGACGAATCTGTAATTTTGTGAATTGTATATTTCCAATTCAAAACTTTAACAATAAACAATTTGTTCAGAAAGGATTTTAAAAAATTGTACAGACGCATTTAGAAATCTGCACAATAAAAAGATCCCATCTAAATATGTTTTTACCTGTTATCTTGTGAAATAAAAATAGGTATTATTTCTATGATAAAAAATATCTAATATTTGCAAATATAAAAATATTGCTTAATAAATACTGATTGATTTTTATGAATATAGTTCTTCAACATGACAACTGAAATGGATATAACAAAAATTGTTGTAATAAATAACGTATAAAATTGAAGCTACCTATTTTACTGTAACAGTAATACTATATTTAAAACAAGCAAATGACACTAAATATCATAAATAATAGTTTAAAAATATTAGTTTTTCAATGTTTATACTACTTTTTTCATGATGGAAAACCAACTTGGTGCCCAATGATATAAATCTGTCAAAACTTAAACCCTTGTAATGCTGAAAAGGGAAAATCTTTGTAGCGAGGTATTCGAAACAATATCCTACCTCCTTTCTGGCTTCTTAAAACTAATTGCCCGTTTTAAAATAGCAAGTTTCGAGCATTTTAAATGCATTGTAAATTAATGCATGTATGTCATAGATATGCTGTCAGAAGGAAGACTTGTGAACTTCAGCTCACTTTAAAAAATTTCAAATACATAGATGAAAAGTTTGTTTTTTCTGGGATAAATGTAAAATACAATGTAATTTACAATTCATAAAAACTCTTATTTGAAGAAACATTTAACATATCACACATGAACATTATTATTTACAATCTCATATAAGTGTGTCATTTCCAACCATCAACATATTCTGTATAATAGTTGATAATTATAGTGAAATTACATAAGACACATTTTTGAATTGAGAAACAATCTTGATTCACTAAGCCCCTGATTATGTTATGTGTGTATATTTATTTAAAATTATGAAATTATGTAATCTGCATATATATATACAGGGTGATCCAAAAGTCAGGACGAACTTTAAAAATGAATAATTCGAAAACGAATCATGATACAAAGATGCGGTTTGCACCAAATGGATAGAAAAGAAACCGGGTTTTTTGTGGCAATGAAAAAAAAATAGTTCTGTTGGCGACCAACAGATGGCGCTGTCGGAGTTTTGATGTAGGATTATACTACTGCAGGTAATGGTAGTCGAAGCTGGTATGCATCAAAATGCTGTCCATAGTTGAGAAAGCCCTCTTAGTTAAACTGTTTTATAAGAATTCGGAAAGTGCCATTGCGAGCATATCGCTACATGAAGGGTATGCGAGATAGCAAAGGACCAATAACGTCTTCTGCATTGAACAAAATTATGAAAAAATTTGAAGCTACAGGTTCTTTGGCGTCACGTAAAGAAGTGGATGTCTCTCAACTGCAGCTGCTGTTGCCACGACAGTGGAGCAGACGGTGCAAGCCATGTCGGCGGTTGCTGCACATGGGGAGTGCAGTGCTTGAGAAGTTTCGAGGCAGACAGGAGTGTCGTATGGAAGTGTCTGGAGAGCGCTGCGAGTAACTTTGCAACGGTATCCCTACAAGTTGCAACATAACCAAGAACTGAAACCTCCTGACTTCGACTCTCGCCGACATTTTGCGAATTTGGTCTTCAATAAGATGGAAGAGCAGCACGACTGGCTTCACACTGTGCTTTGGACAGATGAAGCACATTTCACACTCTCTGGCGCTGTTAACAACCACAATTGTCGAGTGTGGACCACAGAAAATCCACATGCATTGATGTACCCATGCAACAGCCTAAAGTGACAGTCTGGTGTGGCTTCACTGCTGATTTCATAATTGGTCCATTTTTTTCGAGGAAGTCACACAGACAGGTTTCCAAACAGTTTCTGTCACCGGTAAGCGATATCTAGCACTGTTACAGAACAGCATTATTCCTGAACTGCAAGCCCGACAGGCACTCCAAACAGTCACCTTTATGCAAGATGGAGCACCACCTCATATTGCTCTGCCTGTGCAACGCCTGCTACGCTCAACATTTGGGGAGGATCGTATTATCAGTCACTACTTTAATCACGCATGGCCTCCAAGATCTCCCGATCTCACACCCTGTGACTTTTGGCTGTGGGGCTTCTTGAAGTCAAAAGTGTACAGCGAGTAACCGGCATCACTAGCGGCACTGAAAGATGCCCTCCGCCAAAATGTGTCTGCCATAACGCAAGAAATGCTACTAAATGGTGTGAATGGTGTGGTGAATCGTATAACAGCTTTACTTCTGAATGATGGACATCACATTGAACATTTACTGTAGTAAGTACTAATTAACTGTAATTAATCTGACTTCATTAATCATTGTTTCATTTGTAAATCATCTTTTGTTGCAATAAAACACTATAGCGCCATCTGTTGGTCGCCAACAGAACTATTTTTTTCATTGCCACACAAAACCCGGTTTATTTTCCATTCGTTTGGTGCAAACCGCATCTTTGTATCGTGATTCGTTTTCGAATTATTCATTTTTAAAGTTCGTCCTGACTTTTGGATCACCCGGTATATATATATATATATATATATATATATATATATATATATATATATATATATATATAAACATCTCTATATGACATAATCCTTTAACTAAGCAGAACTTTTAGAAGCACTTTCAGCTCACATAAATTAATAAAAATGAAATTGGTAAAAATTATGGTGAAAATCAAAAGTTTTGTCTATTATCTAGTTCATTTGAAACTATAATGTAACAAACACAAAAGCCATATCCAGGAAACTTGGAATAATTTATATACGATTATAAATATTATCCAACCAAGTTAAAATTTAACTTTTTCCAAATTATTGAAAAAATCCTCAGAAATACCACCTAAAAGATGGAAAATAGATATCTCAAGATATTGAAAAAGAGGAAATGGCAAATGCTAATAGGAGACAGGCTCTGCTATCTAGGATAAACAGGATTTAAAGGTTGTAATACTGATAAAGAAGTTTATTATATCGACACAAACTGGACCAATTTACAAAAATTTATAAGAAACACTTCATCAAAATTTTAAGTAACTTCAAATTAATCAATTAGCATCAACAGCCACTATTTAACTTATAACTTTCAGTAAAAGCAAAATTATGATATAAATCTCAACAAATCTAAAATTATTGGAACTAACATGCATATTCAAATTTTAAAAGGTCCATAATAATGAATGAAATTTAATATTCTTGTCATGTAACCCAATAAAATTACTGATTTGTTATATCATTAATAATCAACTAAATTAACTATTAAAGAAATCCAACATGGTTATTTAAATCTAGCTATTCTATTTAATTTCTCGCCAACATTTCCAATAATAAATAGCTTTATTTTAATGAGGAATGATATCAAAAGCATTTTCCTGCTTCTTTATTACAAGCAAATAGTTAGCAATTTTAACCAGACATTTTTTATATGACAGTATTAAAGTTCAGATATTTTCCAAATCTCAAACACCAATTGTAAACTTTAATAAATATAACAGTTAAAAATTGGGAAAATGTTCTACTAATATTAATAAGAATCGGTATTTATTATAATCTATGAACAATCATAGATTATAATAGATACCGATTCTTATTAATAGTTAAAAATTACCTTTTAACTATTGCGGTTTTATTTAATGAATGTTTCAAACTATAGATGTACATCCAGGCTATTACTTTTATCTAAATTGATCAAAAGTAACACCAGATATCTAATGAAAAACAAAATGAATATCTATATACACTAACGATTGACGTTATAAAAAATTTTCGTATGCTATTTCAGAATCAGCAATCAATCTATTAGTAGGATAATATTTTTCGAGGAATATACATGTGAAAGACAGCATATCTAACCGATTTCTCGGTCCAAAAATTTAATAAATACACATTCAAATAGTAAGCATTACGAGTAACAATTACAATGAACACAACTTTAAACCTCTCAATTTTTTTCAAATGGCTGAAATTTCTATTGCCATAAATGAAAGTAGAAATCATTAAAATATATCTTGTTAAATATATTATGTGGTTTTAATAGTTAAAAACTTATAAATTTTTAAGAAAATTCAAATTTTTCCACAATTTTTAAAATTTGGGAATTTTTAAAATTCCCGGGAATTTTGAAAATTCCCATGGGAAAAAACCCGGTTTATTCCCGGAAATAAACCGGTTTTTTTCCCATCCTTACAACACTATGCAGGACACGAAAGTTACGACCAAAGAAAATTTTATTTCTAGATTTTACTTAAGAGGAGATATTTTATTGAAAGTAACATGGTGTAACATATATATTTAAGACTATTCCCTTACCTTCCACAGAAAATTTTCTTTTAGAAAATATATATTTTCAATCATAAAATAGTACTACAAAAATCACTTGTTACTCTCCAATGGCGATGTCAACGCTAAACTACCTTAGCAACGATTGCTTGGAATCTGTTGCTAAGAAATACGTCACACTATTTTCATCTGTTGAAAATCGCAAAATAATTTTTCACTTCTTTCAACATCAGTTTTTCACAAGGCCTCTTTTTATTTAAATCCACAATTTTGGGATAACATTTTACCAGTTTTTATTATAAATGTGAAAGGATTTTTTAAAGCTTAAACTGAAGAAAGAATAATATTTGTCACTAGCACGATGGTCAGAATTATTTTTAGTTTAACATCCAGTTGGCAATAGAATGTAGACGTAAGCAGAAAATTTGATTTTTCTGTTTAACTGCAACTGTATTAGTGTTTTCCAAACCAGCTGCTTCCTTCTGTTTATACAGTTCTGAAAATGTAAACAAAACATTCAACAAATCACAGAAGGAAATTAAGTGCATATATATTTTAATTTATGTGATGAAATGGAAAATGAAGGTGATGAAAACACTGAACAAAAATCAAACAGAAATAATGGTGATCGCTGGCCTGTTTTATTGGTATCTTCGGAACCTCGGATTAATAAAGCTTATACAAGTAAGCAATCTTATATAAATCACTGATACTTTTATTTCATGATTTATCATATTTATATATGGTATACATACATTTATCATATTTGCAATTTGCTTAGAAATGCCATATCATGTATGAATTATAATCGAAATAATTCTCTCTTAAATCAAATTAAATTTGCTTTACACTTTAAACTAAACTATTTTGTTGATTGCATATATTATATAATTTATACGCGTGTTATTAAGATCTAGTATCAAATATTATTTTTTAAACTCATAAATGAAATTTATTACATTTGTCTTTTATTTACTGCAGGATATTTGCGAGAAAATGGCAGCATTAAGTCTGGCATTTTAAAAACAATTCATATATTAAAAAATTACTATTTCTTTCACTTTAGAATGCCTTTATTTCCCATTTATTTAACTGTTGCTGATGATCCTATTGATGGGAGTTCTATCTGATCATTTAGTAGGTAAAGTTTTACCGTACGGTCACCCGTGGCGAAATTTTCAAAAAGTCGCCAAGGGTGACCGTGTGACGAATTTCCGATCGCGAAAATGGCGGGAGGCAAATGGCTGAAAAAGTGACAAATATTTCAGGAACAAGTTCAGTATCCCCATACACTTGGCGACGCGGCGAATTTTTTGTCGCCAAGCTAGGTGCGCGTTTATAAACACGGGAAATTTCCCGAAGTTCGATCGAAAAATAAGCATTTCAGAAATTTTAAAAAGGGAAATAAATGTAAATATTGGACTTACTTGATATGAAGTTAAGCTGACATGTCGATTGGTATATTTATTTCGACGGCTAAACTGAGTATTACGGACAGACCTCAGTTTTATCCGGTTTAGATATAGTGCCGGAATTTCAATACTGTCTTTTATATTCGTTTTGTATTTCGCTGTGAATATAGCGTAGGAATTTCAATCCTTACTTGAACTTAGCGAAAAAAAATCCAAAAAATCGCCAAACTTCGGCCGTATTACTCAGTTTTACCTGGTATATTTATTTCGACATTTTATTCGTATATTTATTTCGACATTTTATTCGTTAGTCACCAGTGTCACATTTCAGTTAAAATAATTATCTAATTTTACAAAAAAAGCATGCAAAAACTTATTTTTCAAATACATACATTTTTTAAAATTTAAAAAAAAAAAAAAAAAAACATGAATTAAATATTTTTTAAATACAAACACTTTTTAAGTAAATAAAAATGAAACACCAATACAATAAAAAAATACATGTAAGCAATAGAATTTAAATAAAATAATAACACCTTCTCCCAATCCAATTTCCGTTAAAAAATTAATATTTGTGAATCCTAAATTAATTAATAATTTGGAATCCTGAGCAATAATCTATCATTATTATCTTTAATTTTTGCTAAAATAATTTGTTGATATATTTCAACAATATTTTGAGCATGAGACATTTTAAATTAAAACAATAAATAAGGTAATTAAAACATTAAAAAGTTGCTAATAAATTAAGAAAACGAAATAAGGAAAAAAGAATATTTAACGATTTTAAATATACAAAATAAAATGTATCATTTAGTAAAAAAATATATATTAAAATTAAACCAAATAAAAGTAAATAATATAAAAGAAATAGTAAAAAATAATTTACGATAATTGGACACTGGCGACAACGAAACAGAAGAGTGAGAAATCCAGCGGGAATCAGTAAATGAAATTAAAATGACTAGCAATTAAAACATAGAACAATTAGCAAAGAAAGTTCTGGAAAGTTCTCGAAGTGAAACTAAAAAAGCTATTGCCACTAAAAAAAGCAAATATATATAACGTAAAAATTATTTATAACGTGAAAAAAACAAAATCTGGCAACGAAAAAATAAAAATAGTAACAAAAACTAAATTTGGCAACAATATAATAAAAACAAAAGCTTAAATCGGCAACACTACAACGTAAACAACGGTTACCAGACTTGGCGAGAAATCAGTGTATGGGGATACTGAACTTGTTCCATATTATATTTCATACATTGGGGGTATATAACAATATGCTCAACTAATTTTACAAAATTAACAAAAAAGGCAGATTTATAGATTTCAAACATCAATGGTAAAATAATAAAGTTGATATGTTAAATTATCCATAAAATTTATTGATTGAATTTTATATTAATGAATTTAAATCGGTAAATATTCATGAGAAATTAATGACAAATAGGGCTGTCAAAATACTAGTTTGCCGGGTTTCCAGTAAAAATGCTCGCTAAATTTTGCACCAAAAAACGCACCAAGTGTGACTGTACAGTAAATCTGATCCCATTTGGTATTTAGAACATGATATTGTATGGATACAAATATCGCTTGCCGATTCTTCTATAGTTATAGTTTTAAAAGGATTGCAACTCAACTGTCCAATAAACGGTGAAATCCTTGCATCTGATGCGGGTTTTCCAGTGTATTTAATTTTATTTTTCCTCAAACAACTTTAGTCTAAACTCGAACTCTGAAATTTTACAATTTAACAAAATTATAGGATTTTATTAGTACAAATATAGTTCTATATTAAATTTTTATATAGAATTCTATCAGAAAATATCAAGTAGAATGTTAAAAAGAGTTTTCGATCAAAATTCTAAAAAGAATTTTCATAAAGAACTCAATACTTTTCTTGGTATTTTTCCTTCATAACCCTGCTTATGATCCTAAAGATCTCTTTATAAGAATATAACATAAATATGATGATTTTAATGTGACTCAAAATATTATTTTAAATTAAATATATTCCAGTCAACTTTTTTTGCACCAAAATTGATGGAAGTGTAATAAGCAAAGCTAAATATTAAATAAAGCTAAAGAAAGTTGGTGCAAAAGATGATTAGTCATGGTTTTATCCATTAAAAGGAGCATTTCAATTACATATCAACAAGGGTTAAAAATAGCTATGTTCAATTTTGTTTCATTTTAAAAAGGGTGCTATTACATTATATGTACTCAATCGATATGATTGTTAAACAGTTTTTAACTGAAAACAATGGCATTTAAATATGTTTCATCAATAAGTGATAATGATTTAACTTATAAAATGTTGTTATTTTCTGTTAGTTTCTAAAAATGTAAACCTTTTGAAACAATACATGATGCAAATAAAATATTTTTAACAGTAATTTATGATTTTATTTCTTTCTTGTAACATTAATCATTGTTTGGGGGTATAATGAAAAAGTATTCTTTTCCATTAAAGTATGACACTTTACATGTTTACTTTTTTTTCAACACCAGATGTTGTTAATTTAGTTTGTGTTGATAAATGTCGTTTGGCCAACCATTTTTTTCTAACATTTATTATTTTTATTTTAAAAATTTTATTTTTTGCAACAATCAGTTGTAAAATTTGGGATTTGCCAAAAGATTAGGAAGCTACAATTTGATTTATGAAAAAATAAATAAATAAAGAGTTATTCATCAAAAATTAATGTTTTATAATAATCATGTTACCAAATTTTCATTCATATAATTTTGTTGCTCTGGATACTGGGTTTCATATTCAATCCATTAAATTTTTTGCAATCAATTTAGGGGGAATGCATTACAGTGCAAAGTAGCAAAAGATGCATTGCCTACCATCATTTAAATTCTTATTTAATAAAATCCATTTGTCATTGTAATTATATAAATAAATCGTACTTTCCACTATATTGAATGATATTCTTTATTTTATGCCTCCTGTTTGATGTCATTCTTTATGAATTAATGAAGTCTTTTTTTAAAAAATATATTATTAGCTTTTTTGTGCATTTGAGTTTTATAACTTTTTGTATTGAAAGTATAGAAAAATTTAACTTTTTAATAAAATTATTGTGTTTATTTGACTCTAGTAAAATATATGAAAATGTGTGCCAATGCATCACAAAAAATAAATATCATATTCTTAATGGAAAAGCACCCAAAGCTCTAAGGAAATTTTTTAAAAGTGTTTTCTGATAAAAATATTCAAAATAACTTACCCAATTTTAAAAACAAAAAATATTTTATAAGATTCAAGGGTTCTGAAATTAATCAATTCCTCATTACAGTAGAATTTGTCAAGTCACAGAATTACTTATGGATATATGTAAATTTATGTAAAAGAATTAATTCTGGAGCAATATTCAATAGATTTGATTTATATTTCATGTGTACCAGATAGTTGGATTTAGGATTTAAAATGATTGATTCATTCTTATTAATGGTGTACTGCATTTTATTATTTATTATTGTATAATGTTATGGGCAGTTAAAAGAAAAGTGGCAATTTGCCAATCCTGGTATAGCTGTCACATAATCCTTTTAGCATGATTTTAAATTTGATAAACTTTTGATGGTTTTCTCACTTTTCTGGCACCTTGACTTCTAACATCCTCAGTAATCAAGAATGTTGTACTTATCTTTATCTGTCCACAATACCATAAAATTTTCTATGAAATAACAGATCACTATTTCTTTCAGTAATTAAATTAATTTTTTTATCATTATCTTATTAATTATCATGCATTATTTTATTATTTGTTCTTCTTAATGAAGAAGTACCATATTTTGTTATTTACATTGGTATAAAATTATGGACAAATAGAAAAAAATACACAGTTTTTTCTAGATTTCACCTCTCAAATTTGGTTTATGCGATTGTGTATAAGATTTTTCTATATATATTTTGTAGTAATTTAAGGTAGTTAGGTTATGATTTTTATTGAGTTTTTACAGCTATGATTTTTAATTTACATTGATGTTTATTGCTGCCAAAAAAGAGTAAAGCATCCTATAATGCAGTTTTACCAATTGAACATCTGATTTCCACATCAGAAATTGAATCAAGTCTTACACAATGACTTAGTGATTATTTAGAAATACTGTCCAAACTTATTTCATAGATATTAAATTATTAGTATTTTTAAACTTCTACTATATTGTAGGATGAAGCCCAGTGGCATAGTCCAAAGCACAAATCTCATGCTCGTGCCGTCTTAGCCCTTCAATGGGTCAATAAAACTGAGTTCCATATATATTTGGGAACTAAACATAGGGAGTTTTGCGTTAGGCTGAGGACATATCCCTCGCACCACAGAGCCCTCCCCTCAAGTAAGCAGATATGGGCACTGTTATAGGCCTTTGGGTGCTGCCATGTCACTGAGTTTAGTTTTCATAACTAATTCCTTGATAACTTACATCTTATAATGACAACAGTTGGAGTCCCCTGATAGTGAAAATTAATGTTATAGTTATCATTTTACTTGTTTTAAATATATAAGGTTAAATCAGTAAACCAAATGACACAAAATTATTAAACACCAATCCAAAACTGAATTATCCAATTGCAGTATAAAAGCATTTAGTACAACAAAGATATTTAAACTAAAACAATGACATAACAAATTTCAACCTGTTGAAAATTTTGGGAAATTATATCCCTTTATGAATTATTGGCTGATAAAGGGATATAATTTCTCAAAATTTATTTTTGACCTTGTGCCAGAAAATTAAACATACCCTTTATGAACTATAAGCCCTGGGGGTTTTGTGTTAAGCTGACCCCTAACTGGGACATATGTTATATACCCCAGACCCCTCAGTCAAGAAAACAAATATAGTTATTGTAGACCTTGTCTCCAAGGGGTTATTGTCACACTATATTTTATTTAGTGTTGTGTTGTTACAAATCCCATTCAGAATAGTGGAGCTACACCAGATCCATGAGCCCATGCACTCTCAAAAAATCAAGAAAAAGGAGGGAGTCTCCAAGGAACTCCTCCATCAAGAATTGAGTGCACTCAAGTAAACAAAATTTTGTTTAGTTTTTGTATTGTAAAATTTTCAGCAATTTCAACTATCTTAGCTTACATTAAGTATTTATTTTCATGCAATACTATTGATAATGTTTGTATATATTAATAAAAATTTGCTAGTAGCCTAATAGTAGGACAATTTCTGTAGGACATGAAATCCTAGGTTCGATCCCAAGCACTGTTGAGCAATGGCAGAAAGATGTTGCATTTCTGCCTACTGTTAGATTGGATGCTAAATAGTTTACTGGGTTTTCTCCTTGGGATATGTGAACATGACTTAATATCTATAAAAAGTCTTCTTGGTAAATATTAAAATACTTTACAATGGTCTTTGGTCGTTAAGTTAATTAATATGCAGTGCCATTCTTAGGAGTAAGAAGCTTACATTTATTATTTTTTATACATAACAAATAAACATTTTGCACATCTATTTTACTCTAATTACATATTGGCTTTGATATAAACATGGAAAATAAAATGGCTTTATCTTATATTTTTCAAGTTCATATCAAAAAAGGATATTGGGAAAACACTTGAAATTTAGCAGAATTAGTCAAAATAAAGCCTTATTTTGCTGGACTTTAATGCTTTAGTGCTAAGTTTTAGCTTAAAATATTAAAATAAAAGTTGCCTATTTTAAAGCAAGTTATGAGAAATACTATATGCTTCTGAATTTAAGTCAACTAAATTATACTTCAAAATTTAATAAAGTAATCAAAATGCTTGTTACATTTACATGAACTCTTATAAAATGCTATGTTCTTGCTTTTATATTTTGGGTGCATATTTCTTCATACTTTATTTTACCATTCAGCTTGTTTCTATATCATGATAGAAAAATATGTAAAATCAGACATTCCTTTGTTTTATTGCATCTTAAAAGTGCTTATAATATCTTAAACTGTAGAATTAGGTAAATGGATTCAAAAACATAACACACATTTTTTCTTGTAATGTATTATCTGTATTACAAATCATATTGTTAAGTTGTTGAGTGAAGTAATTTTAAATGATGCAATCAGAGATCAATATAAAGTATGGATTTCTAATTCAAGGCACTCCGTAGTTTTGAAAGTATTAAGGGAAGACTTTATACTTTTAATACTATGCTAAATGTACTCTATTAAGTGAAACTAAAAAAAAATTGAAAAAATAATAATGTGCTTTCAGATACTATTTTAAAATTCTTGAAAATTTTACTCACTTGTTATTGTATACAGAAATGTGGAAAAGTGTCACTGCTTGACATCAGTGCAGTAAGAGAATGTGTCCGAAAACAACCCCAGTTATCTTGTATTGCCACTATTAATTTGTGGTATAACCACATCTTTTCTCAATTCAGTGTCTTTTTATGTCACTAAGTTGATTTTAAATTGTAGGATACTTTTTTAATGCTCTTAAATTAATGTCAATTGCCATTATTAAATTGCAATTATTGCCATCAGTATTTTGCATATATTTTCTAAAAAAAGGAACTATAAAGAGAGTATTTTAAAACTGTATAGGAAGAACAATTTTCGTTTAACTCTTCGTTGCTTATAAGTTGAAGGCATGGAATTTATGTATCTGTGATGAATAATTTAACTTGGATGCATATTTTGAACAACTGCATAGTTATTTTAATAAATAGTATCACAATGAAAAACTTTTTAAGGTGAATAAATATCCTTGTTCTATATATAAGATAAAATGGAAGCTGTAGTAAAGGCTTTATGAACTTTTTCTGTTTTAATTCAAGAAAAATTCTATTCTGATTGTGAGAAGGTGAGAATAATTTTCTAACGTTTATCCAAAAAATTACTTTGTCTAAAAATGCTGATATGGGACATACAAATAATACACAGTCCAATCACATTAATGTGACCACCTGTCAAAAGCCAGAATAACCACTTTTTACAGAGCAGACTGCTGTGAGAGCATCTTGGAAGAGAGTCAATTATGTTTCTGAATTTTTTTACTGGAATATTAAGCCATACTGACTCCAGTGCTGTAGCTAACTGTGCTAGATTATGCAGGTGAGGACCCATATGGCGAACAACCTGATTGAGATAGTACCTCAGATTCTCGATTGGGTTTAAGTCAGGTGAATTTGCCTGTGCCAGGGGAAAAGAGTAAACCCATCCTGGTACTTTTCAAATCACGCATGTATTCTGCCAGCTGTACGACATTTCGTATTCTCCTGCTGATAGATGCCATCACCCTGGGTAAAAGCAATGCGCATATTAAGGTGAACATGGTCTGCAGGAACAGATGTGAACATGGATTGATCCATCGTGCCTTTCACAACAAGTGAAACCAGAGAATGCCAGGAAAACATTCTCCTGATCATAATGCTGCTGTCTCCAGCCTGGAGTGTTCTATCACTGGTTACAGGTTGTTTGTTTTCAGAGGTTTCACATCGTATATGCCAACGTCTCTCTGTCCAATGGAGCTTAAAATGAGATTCGTAAGAAAATGCTACCTGTCACTGCTCAATGGACATCTAGTTGCGATACTCGTGTGCAAATTCCAGCCTTCATCTCCGATGAACAGCAATCATTATAGATGTTTCAGTGTGCAGCAACATTTGCTGAGCGGTAGTGTGGGAGACACTGTTGGTAGCTCCTTGGTTCATCTGGGCATGCTCAGCGGTAACATGACAGTTTGCCAGAACATAGCTTCCCAGCCATTGTTCACCTCTGTCATCTATGGCTTATCGTGTACTATTTTTCACTGATTTTGGGCGGTTATATTTTTTTATTCCATTGGTAGTCCATAAAATTACTTGAGAATTGGTTGATTTAGTTGTGTGCAATAGTTTTTCTTAAGTAGTATAATTAATTATGTCCACTTGCCTCGAGATATTTCCATGTCAGTGTAAGAACTTTTATGCTTAAAAGTGTTGCTTTAAATTGATTATTATACTTCTGAGCTGGCCATCGAATGTTAGCGCTCTTACTTTCAGTTCAACATTTTTTGGATTCGAATCCCATCTCGGGTTTCGATGTGTGTAGTGGTTCGAAATCCTCTTTAAACTCTTGGTCCCAGTCTAATTAACCCTCGTGTGCAAAAAATGTCCGTTGATTGTGACCAAACTAAATGATGATGATTAGTATCCTAACCAAAAATGGGCAAAACTTTAATCGAAATAATATACTGCTATTTAGTTTCATTTAAAGGAAAAAGTCACTGTTACGTTTATTTCATTCATAAAGGTAACAAAAAATCCATATATTCTTATTTTGAAATAAAATTTAATCATAAATCGTTATCGGTAATATTGTTTTTGAATGCTCTATTATTTCTAACTCGCTCACTTCGCTGCGTTGCGTCTAAATAATTTTGTATCCAGTTCAAAACAATTTCTATTTGATTTACGTTCACATTTTTCCAGGAGAAGCATTTCGAGGCTCCTGTTCAGTATTGAATTGAAAAGACAAGCATCACATGCAATGAAAACACATATAGAAATATATTTTCTTGTGTGTAGAATACCAAAATATACCAATATCTCTAAGAGTTTAAACGGGAAGCCATACTGTTTAACACAAAAATGTACCTATTACGAAATAATTTAATCAAGAAAAGTGTTTTTCTCAGAAAAACTTGTGTATCAATTAACTAATCAAATAATACTTGAAAATTTTTCAGTTACGAAGTTATTAAACACTAAAGTCGGGCTTCTTTTCTCCAGCATTCTGATATGTTTCCGACTGGTGATGCATTTGGAAAAACAAAAGCATTATTTATTGAAAAATCAAGAAAAAAGTAGTAGTAAAAAACATTTTTTTACGCTGTAGAAATGTGGAAAGAAAAATCGACCACTCATTTTCCTTCTCTTTTTGTGCCGCAGTTTCAAAAAGATTCGCGTATAAAAAGTTTTGCTGCGGAACCGATTGAATGGATTGCAGAAGCACGATGCAATCCGCAGCTCAGTTCAGGAAGCACAACAGAAGTCTGGATTTAAGGAAAAGTTTCAATAATCATTCTAATTACAGATGCTTTAGTCAAAATTTCGGAATGAAATATAGTTTTAAGTGAACCCTTTGATAATGAATGCACTCTGAACCCCATCCTCCCCCCACCGGATGCAAATTCTGTTGACTGATAGATGAAGGATTTTTACTATCAGATACACAGATCATGAGTTAATGAGTCATTATGCTTCTATTTTGGTGTTCTTTTGTTTCGCATTATTTTTAAAGGTATGTGCTTGAATGAAGTTGTTTGTACTCCCTTTGTGTCATCTCGCATGATGATGCAGCCCGTTCCCTTGCATTAGATTTATTCGCTGTTCCAATATTTCGGGGAACTTTTTGTCTCAGTTTATTCGATAAAAATGAATCGCGGAAATCTGTTGAATCTACCTTCTCTGTTAAAATTATATTTTGAAAGAATTTTATTTCCTTAGATCTCAAAGAGGGAAGCCGAGAATTATCTATTGATTATTCTGTGGATTTGTATGTTTTATATCAGAGAAAGACTTTATATCGATCGGACAATGGAGGGAAAAATTCAGAAGTCTTATAAACTCCTCTTCTTTTGGTTAACTTCCCATGTTTAGAAAGAGTGGAAAATAGAACGCACATACATACCTACATACACACACACACACACACACACACACACACACACACACACACACACACACACACACACACACACACACACACACACACACATATATATATATATATATATATATATTATTTTGAATATTTGCTCTTTAAATATCCATAAAAAATAAATAAATAAATTCAAATATCATTATTATCAAAACTGAGCCTAATTTAAATAAGCCTAAATTAAAGATATGATAAATTAAGATTGTGAAGTTCGAGACTATATGCTCGTACAGCTGAATATTTCACCTGTCTCTAAAGTTTTCCTTACTCTAAGCACCAAAAAAAAAAAAAAAAAAAAAACGCAACATCCATAGCGCCTTTTTCTATCATTCCACATATTAAAAAAGTCGGCATTAGTTCCTGAGACAGATGGGCCCACAAATCTTGAACAGCCGTCTTCAAATCATGAGTGACAAGACGACATCTTGCGTTTCACGCATGCTCTGTAGAGAATACGCTGGCCGGGGAGCGGCAAGCCACGGAAAAATCTCAACATGATATTAGAAGTCTTGAGCAAATTCAGGTGTATGAGGACGGGCATTAATTTTGCTTTAAAATTAATAATATATTTTCCTTGTAATAAATAAAGATGGCATTTATAAAAGGTCCTACATTGGCTGGAAGAATGTCATCAAGATTACGCTAATGCGTCGAGGCTCCACTAACAATTAGAATGGACTTGCTGTGATAGTCTATTGCTGCCCAGACCATTCAGTCTGTGTCGCATGATGCGTGGGTGTGAGTGTGTTGTTCACTAGAACGTTTCCACACATGCAGACGATTTCATTTGTTCATAGAACGAATCGGCATTTATCGCTAAACACGGTGTGCTGCCAGCCTGTGGCATTCCACCTAGACGGAGCCTCTGGTCCTAAAAGCAGCGATCGAAGAGAATGTTTAAATTGCAGAGCCGCTTCCGCAAGCATCTGGAAATATAGCTTGTAAGGCAACAAGCACTCTTATTTGTGATTGAATTGTGGAACAAGTTACTGTGGAATCCACGACCACTTGAAGATTGCTCGATTTTCTCGCATTGTCGTCTTCCAGATGACTCCAGATCCAGAATGTCTCGCGAATGTACCATCTCGTGTCCACTACTTCCAACATGCTCTGACTGCACAGCTCACTTGGATAGCAGTACGACGTGTTGGCCAACTTGCAGTTTTCATCCGATAATGAAGCGTCTCAAACTCGCATAAAGTGTGAGAAGTGTCTTCTCACGCATCTACCTGGCATTCGTCACTTAATTGAATCCTCTTGGAGTCAAAATTGGATCATCACTTTTATAAAAGTCTTGTGTGACTGATTGCTATCTTTGCCATGTGATTGCAGATGCGCCAGAATGTCCTATCAGTACCATGCTCACGCTACGGCAATATATCTGTAGACACCACTGTCAAACATGAAAATGATTTTCTTTTGTTTTAGGAGTCATACTGTATTAGCTCAATTCAGAAATCCCAATGGAAAGTAACCCCAAGTTTTTCAACAATCCAATCATTTGTCGTGTATATTTATAATCTTGATGTGCTGCTGCACTGTGATTATAATCATTTCGACCTCGTGGAGCTCTTCACGTTGGAAGCTCTCGGTTTCGATTCGTCCATAGTTGAACGGCGCGAAATAGTTTTTCTGTTTTAGCATGGAGGAGAGTGGTTTGCAGTTTTCCTTGCAGTAGAACTTTGAGCATGTCCATGTGGCTCATTGTTTGCAAAATATTCTCCCAAAAGGCATATGTGTTTGAAATAGCCTCCCAGCAATATTCAGCCATTGATTTATCCCAATGACGTTCACGCATAGTAAACATTTCATGTAGTTTGAACTATTCCTTTTTTAATGTTGCATTGGGTGTCCAACAGTGCATTTTAATTTTTAGATGGTGAAATTCATATAATTTTTCCGAATATATATATATATATATATATATATATATATATATATATATAGATATAAAGATATTTTACTTCTATATACCATTTGCAAAGAATTTTGTAATATCGAATCAAATAGTTAAGTGACACATTCTTTTTAGTATTTGAAAAACTTATTATCGTGGAAAGAAAAACGTTTTAGTGTCACCATGCATGTCTTTAATGGGGTTAATATCCAACTCTTGTTTATTCTTCTCCGTTTCTTGGTATTTTAAAGGGTCGATATCTGCCTTTCGTTACAATCGATTCGAAACATTCCGAATAACTTCATTATTTCAGATTGTAGTATTGTGTGACAATTTCATGTGTAGAATTATGCTTGTTTCTATTGAAGAATACATCTTAACTTTAATGGTACACTCTCTTGTAACTGCTTTATTAAACACCCGGTGGCTGCCATCCCTTCTAAAGCAGAATTTTTGAAAGAATTTCGTGAACAAGGAATTTTTGCTGCATGTCGTATAAACATTCGACGTGACGATAGATTTATTTTCACCCAACATGTTGCTTATAGCTATTCAGACACCAGTACTCCCAAAATCCATAAAAGCAGTAGCCAACTCCGTCCATACATTCCTAACCCTCTTTGCTGTTTCAAAAGTCAGACAGCCATGAATTAATAGAGTATGCGGAAAATGTGCTCAATCTGGTCATGAAACTGTACTCAAGTGTTGGGATTGTTTTGGTTCACGTGCTGCGTGTTCAAAATCCTGTCCTACATGGATTCTAGAAAAAGAAGTAATTGCAACCAAGATAAAACAGAATGTTACATTCTCGTAAGCAAGACAAATAGTTAGAAACAGAACACCAAAAGTTGGCGTCTCCTCTACATAAAGAAGCTAAAATAAACAACCTTCCAGCAAAGAAAAATAGTTATAAAAAATATATAGAAAAAGAAAAAAAAATGTATCCACTCCACTTTCAACTTTGCCATCTAAATCCAGTAGTATATCTTCAACTACCAATAACGTATAGAAACCTGCATCAATTTCTGGTAAATCCAGGACTGACGATTTAAAAAATAAAAAACCCAAAAATCTCGTGAAAATTGCTCCATAAGAATCATTGATATATCTTCGTCTGAATCAGATACAAGAATGGATTCATCTGGTACCTCTCGGGCCGTTTCAAAAAGTAGAAAAGACCAGCGCAAAAAACAATCAAATAATTCCTGTTCTAGATGATATTATTCACTTCATAAAACTCGTGGTTCTCAGAAAAAAATGGAGTTTTGTTATAATGTTTATCTGTCTCATCATGGTAGCTTTCATAAATTGGTTTTAATACCTTTTTTTCTTCTCTGAGTCATTCATCTCAACATTTTCAATTAGTTTTTATCTAGTGATTTATTCCAACACTTAATTTTATCAGAGATTGCTTTATTTTCGGCGCAGCTTATTCCATCTGAGGATCTTGCGCCAGTAAAATCAAACCAAATAAAAAAAACTTTTTTTCCAAAAAAAAGAGAGAGAGAGAAAAGAATATTTCCGTCCATTTCTGTTCTTTAATTGCAAGTACTCAGTTAATTTTACAAAAATTACCTTTTGATATTCAGATTTTTTTTCTCATGCAAATGTTTTGTACGAACACAGAGTTTGTGTGCCTTTTTAATATATTTGGTTGGTATTTTTTGAATTTGAATTATTTATGTCTTAGTACACTACGTCAAAAACGATTGCTTAAATTACAAATATGCTACTTTTATTAGTTAATACATCATTTTTTAATAAAATTTCAAAATTTTGCTATCTAAATGCTTGATTACTTTATAAAAGCTGCAGCAAAAAAAATTTTTTTCTGTTATATTTAATAATGTATATGAGAAATGTTGGGCCCTATCAAGTTTTTGTTCTCATCCAAATTTTCACGTGCTCAACGTCTTTTTCTGCTTCTCTCTCTCTTTAATATTCAGTATATAATGCATTGCATCACTGAATAGTGCATTGCGTCATTCGGAGCATATATCCATGACATGCAGTTTGCTTAGGTAAAATGTTTTCGTAAAAAATGTTAGATTACATTATTCCCAAACGATAAAATGGTAAGCGTTTGCAATTTTAAGCGTCCCGGAAGTTCCCTTCGCTCGACTTCCTCCGTGTGCTGTGTTGTAATGAAGGGAAAAAACTGGGTTTATTCCCATGGGAATTTTAAAATTCCCGGAATTTCGAAAGGAATCATGAGTTTTAAAAATCTTCTGCTGATTTAGAAATTCTTTATTAATAGATATTTCTTAAAATAAATGTAAGCCACTTATTTCATGATTTCTACTACTAATTACTAGAAAGAAGTTTCCCAGGTAAAGAAAACAATTTTACGTTAATGACGAATTTAGAATAACTTCAAAAATTTATGTTGAGAAAATTTTTTTTCTTTCTTTATTTTGTATGAATTTAGGAATTTTTCATGACAGGAGCATGGAAGTATCAATATTTATTCTGGCAGTGCTGAAACATATCTTGATATTTTTATTGAATATTAATTCATTATTTTAATTATTTTAACAAGTATTTTTGTTTCTCTCTGCGCGAAACTGATTCTTTACTGGAAGACAACAGACATTTTTTCATTTTCGCAATTTATTCTTTCCATTTATATGAGATAAAACAATAAACGGAGGATGATTGATTGAGTTTATTACCTCAAAATAACCCAAAATTCCCTGGAATTCTTCATCTCTAGCTGTGAGACAGTAACACAGACAATTGAAAAGGTGTTATCATTGCATTCTTGCTTATAAACTTGTGGGATTACGATGATTTTGTTCAATTTGAATAACATATTGTAGACTATTATTATTATTTTTTTTGTGTTTACATTGTGCCTTAATAAAGAAAAAATTTAATCACAACCATGCTTTCAAAACGTGAACAAAAAGCTTTCCGTTTTGTTTCAAAATACAAGAAAAAACATTTAAATATTTTCAGATAGTTAAGATTTAAGTATGTCAAACGGTTCTTTCCTCCCACTCACGCAATAGTACCTATATTTAGAAAATGGGACCTAGTTCTCTCGGACACCACCAGGTGGCCGGATCGATAATTGTAGGGCGCTATCGATTCCTTCTCATGACGTACATCTTCGCCGATAGAATCTCCATGTTGTGCTCCTCGGATGTGTGATCCCTCCACCGTGTATCCTTTTATGTGGACATTTCTGAGTACACTTCATTTCTCGGTATCGCCTTCTGTCTGTTTAGAATAAGCATACCACTGTCATTCGTTTTGGTCTCTGTGTTTTTGGAATCACACCAGTTCATGGTGTGTCATATGGCTTTCTGAGCCAGCTAATGTAAGCTTTACCGACGTTGTATTTGGAGAAGCTTTACTGAGGAATTACATGATATTGTACTAAGTATACCTTATTAAAGTGCCCATTTGCTCTTATTCTTAATATCCTAAGAGCACCCACTACTGTTACAAACAATATGTTTGTGCATGCTTCCGTTCCAATGAATGTGAAGTCCTATCTCACTTCAGGAGTTTTCCTAATTTATTCTCTATGCACAGCGCATTTTCCTATTGCATGTTAAAAAAATGAAACCATTATCTGTTTAAAGTGAGTGAAAACAATATTTCTAAATACATTTTAAATGCTTTATTAATATAGTTTCTCAAATATAAACATTTAATACCTTGTTTTAATTCTCGTGCTAAAATGCAGTTATTGCTCCCATTAATGATACATACTTAGTTTAAATCATGCCATATTTGCATAAATAATATGGAATAAATCTAAAAGTGTATGAGACAAAATGAGTGATTTATTTTGTGACAGATCTATTTTATTACTATACATAGTTTTATTCCATTTTGCTCTACTCAAAAATTTTAAATACCTAGTTTGTGTTTTGATGCTAAAATGTTGATTGGCATTATTATTCCGATAACAATTTTGAAGAGCATTGTTCGATATCTTTACATACCATATTGCTCGGTTTTATGTATTCCTAATGAGTCCAGTTCAAATCACGTGACTGGGTCGCGATGGGTCTTAGCGTAGTGTTTTCCACCGCTTTTAATGTTAGGAAGTCCACGCTTTATTTTATTTATTTATTGTAAAAAAGCTAACATTATGGTTATTTATATTTTTCATATTTCTCGGCTTTTCCCCCCATGCTGAATATTAATGAAAAATTTTTAGAAACAAAATTTAAAAGAATGGGGTTCCTGGGAAATGAGACGCCAGCCACACCGGCGGCTTCAATGTCGCCACTGCCCAGGAACTTCATCAAAAGTATATATGTTTAGAAAGGGATTATTTTTCCGTTTATTTCCGATACATGCGATGTGTGATCTGTATTTTTTTATTTTAGTAAATTATTTGAAAAAAGTATCTCGAGCATTCAAATTATTGCTGTTTTTTATTTCATTTTCATACTAAAAATCAGTTTTAGTCTTCCTCGAACTGTTATGACGGGGGACAAAATGGTGCCTTTCCTTAATATAATCTTCAATGATATTGTTTTGTGAGAGAACATTCACCTGGTCAGTTCTAAAATATGTTACAGAGTGTGACAACACTGCAAATATTCCAAACAAAAATGTTTACTGTAAAGCTTGTGTGCCATTTTAGCAGCATTTCACTTATTGCACTTTAACATCATTTCTTCACTTGAATGAGTGTCGCGTAGATAACGCATTTTTTCCATCGGGGTGGTATGAATCTTCTAAAGTAAGGTACAATAATACATTCTCATTTTTTTTGCGCCGAGCTGCCAGCCGAATGATGAGCGCACTTGCCTTCGGTTCAACAGTTTGTGGGTTCGAATCCCACCTTGGGCACAGATGTTTGGTGTGGTTCGGAATCTATTTTAAACTGTAGGGGGTCCTTGTCTAATGAGCCCTCGTGTGCAAAAAATGTCCGTTGAGCGACAAACAAACCAATTTCTTTGCATTGAGTGATTTTCATTCATTATCCATCATAATTTAGCCATCTGCGCGCCTGCATGACTGAATAGTGTTAACTTACTAAATGTTGTTAACACAGTATCCTAGCAATACCGGAAACATTTTTTCCCTACCTTTTTTATGAATAGAATACATTTTCATTTTCTTTGCATATTATATGCGCTAATATATAGATAATATATAAAATCTTCTCTATATTAAACTCATTCATTCAATGCATGAAAATGAAAAGATATGCAATTAAAGTTCAGCAGATATTATAAAATATTGTTCTTCTTTGAGAGGATGGTATTCTGTTATGATGTTACATGCGAAGGCAAGATCGGCAACATTCCATTGTTCCCGAATAAATACAAGACTCCCAATTATCGCGCGCGGTACTTGCGAATCATCCGCGATGACTTAAGGGCAAACGAAAGTCCATTCTAAACAAAAGTGCCAAGAAACAGAAACTTTGTCTATAGAAATAAACATGTGAGTTTTTATGTAGGGCATAATTTTATGACTGTTCAAAAATTGTATTTATGTTACATATAATAAATTGCTCAGTTGTCCTTTATTCACATTTTTTGCATAATTTTGTGGACCCTCTGCAGTGGCCGCGCTGCTCAGTTCTGCGGTTAATTTACATTTATTTCTGCAGTGTTTAAAATCGACGTGATGCAAAAATAAGTTTTAAAAAAATGACACCTCTTTTTTGAAATCTACCCTAATACCAAAACGTCATTGTATTTTTTGAATGAAGTTTTTCTGTAATACTTTTTTGTAATCTTGATATTAGAACTTTCGATTTTTAACCCTCTAAAACTATGATCTCTGTGTCTCAAGTCAGTGATTTTGGGAGAATGTAGGCAACCTGTGCTGTCCTAAGATGTACAATTTTACCATCCCTAAGTTATTAATTTTTTTATGAATGAATTTATAATTATGTTACATGTAGAGTCCAATGCATTGCACATGAATGTCAGTCAAGCATAAAGTCTATTGAAATAGCTGTTCTTTAAGTGTATGATAATTTAAAAAAGTGTTATTTTGATATTTTTATATGGAAAATTTTCTTATATGAAGCTGAAAAACAAGCGCACTGTTGATTATTCTTATGACATTCTTAACTGAAAGTAGATACACTTCACATTTTTAATGGCGAAGGACACCATATACCTATGCAATTTCCGTGTATCCGTGGACGGTGAGTGGCTGTGTCTTCGAGAGCTGACCGACGTGCAGTTTGAAGCCGCCAGTGATGTCTCCCCTGCACCCAAGCCTTATGAAGTGAAAGAAGGTTGGTCATCACAGCTCTCCTTCTAATTGTTCCGTGTAATTTTCAACAGCCATTCATTTCGCCTGCCTTCCAATTATGAAGCAAATCTATTTTGCTCATGTAGTAAAGTTTATGTAATCAATATCAGTACAGTAGTGAAAAACATTAATTAGCTGCATCTTTGAATTTATGCTTCAGATGTGTATTGACTTGAATTTATATATATATATATATATATATATATATATATATATATATATATATATAAATTTGACAAGAATCAATTTTGTAATTTTGCTTAGTCAATTAATGCGAAATTGTTTCTTAATTGAACTTAAAATTTACATCGTACTCCTAACAAAAGAGTTTTACTAAATATTTCTTTTTATCGCTTGATTTCAAAAAGTGTCATAGTTGCTGCTTAACACAGGATAGTTGGCAATCTAACAACACTGCTTAGTTGACAACCTAAGTACTTAAAGCTGTTGTAAGGCATTCTAAGAATTATTTTCACAGAGATATCTTGAAAGGATCATATTCATGCATTGCAAAGGAGGAAACCTAGAAAACTACTTAGCGTCTACCTCTGACACGTGACTGCAGTAGGCGTAACATCCATCTACCGTTATTCAATGATGGCTTGGATAGAACAAGGGCTCTTTTGCTGAGAAGAGCAAGTTCTATTACTAGGCTACAATGGGTCTAAAATAAGCAAATTATTTTTTTTTAAAAGAAAGCAAAAAATAATTTTAAATATTGAAATCGATTGATTCAGTTGGAAAAAATTATGTTCATTCTTTACATAATCTGTATGCTTTTAAAAATTCTGCAATGTTGATAAATTTTTTTAAAAATTGTTCTGTGCATAGCATGGAACTAGCATTATTTCCTTGGTTTGGAAATTTGATCTGAAGCTTGTTAACTACGTGGGCAAGGTGAGGAGGAAAAAAAATTAGGTTGAGTCGCTTAGAGACATTGAATCACGTAATATAGAAAAAGTTGTTTTCATTTCATATATTTTTACCATTTTCATGCTCTATAATCATGAAATAGTGGTACTTCAAAATGAGAATTCAATTTTATAAATTCCAGAGCATGAAGAAATGTTTGACACTTAGTAACATTCTTCTAATAACTTTCTTATTTCTAATCATGTTTATCAAATCATCTTAATGATAATAAATCAAATTCTAAATAAGCTTACCTTGAGCAGGTTTCTAATTTCTTAATTTAATACAGGACATAATTAAACAGGACAAGACAAATAACAAGAAACATCTACATCGCTAAGTGCAGAATCTTATTTTGATGTAAACAAAGATATTCGTATAGTGCGCCATCTCTATAGACTCATAATTGCGGCACACTTATATCGTAATTGAGTTATAAGAAAGATGGATCATGTGTATTCCTGATTTTGTATGTGCGTCTCTCACAATATAAATGATAGGATCCTCCTATGGTATGTGCGCATGGTCTCTTGGAAGGAAAAATGTAGTTGAAACCTTACTACAATTTCCTACTGTTATCCACTATGTGATCTCTGTTATAATTTTCTATTGTGAAAATATCCACTGCACACAAATTCTTACCATTGAAATTTTGGAAAATTATTTCATCAGCAAAAATGATAGTGTAACCAAGCTTACAGCTGAATGGTTGTCTCTCTGACCTTTGATTCAATTCCCACTTTGGGTCTGGGTGATAGTGGTTCAGAATCTGCTCTAAACTGTATGTCCTTGTCCAATTAGTCTTTGAGGAAAAAGTGGCCATTGATTGTTAGCCAAATGCTAATGTAAATGTTGATCACCTACAATAGATACTTTAGTTATCTACTCCAAGGGATCCAGATCAAAGTCAAAATTGTGGGAGTGGATCCTGTGGTAGTGCCATCTATCTGTGGAGTCTTAGAACAATGACATACTTTAACCTTCATGGTGCTCTGATTAAACGAAAGATATGCCCTTCTCACTAAATTTTGCAGCAGTTAGCTAACGAGCTTGGCTTGTCCAAGTGTCATAAGTAACAACTCCAAGAGAATTTTTCTTTACATGTCTGTTTAAGCTATGTAACCAATTTTTCATTTTGTAAACAACTGGAAAGTGACAAAGCAGTTGAATTGTTCTTTCTTTATTAACCAATTAACACTAATTAGTTTTTTAAAATAATTTTATAATGACTCATCAATTTTAAAATTTCTTTTTTTTAAATTAAAATTGGCTTTTTTTATTTTTTATCCTTAAATTTGAATCATGTTAAAGATGTCTATAATGTAAATTGACTTCTTCACTGTGATTGGGTAACTAAAATGTATAAAAATCTGTAGTGTATCAAATGCTTGATTAAATGTTTTATACTTAAAGTTATAAATATATTCTTTTTCATTTCAAATGAGACTGCTACCAAAAGGAATCTGTAATTAAGAGAAATGTTATAGTAGATAATCAATTGCTTTTAGAGAACATCAGTGTAAAATGTTAATTCAATTTTGAAAAGTATAGTGCATAAAACTGAACCGTAGAATAAATTTTATGGATGTTTATAAGAAATTAAGTATTTTGTAGAAATTGAGATTTTTCCATGTGTCATTTATATACAATGATGAAATATAAATTATCCATTTTTGGAATATGTAGTATTATTTCACTTTGCAGAATTTTTAACTTTGACCAACATCCAAAGCATTGCAGAAATCAAAGTCATTGATGACTCAAAAAAATATATTATATAAATAGAAGTAAAATATAGAAATGAGTGAATTACTTGATGAATTCTTCTAGTATCAGTATTTAGTTTATATATTTTTTAAGGTAAACAATTTTTTAACTTCATTTATTAAAAGTAAAATCATGAATCCTAATAGATTATCCATTTTTTTAGAGTTTATTTATATATTTTTGTTTATCACTTTATTTTTAAATGTTAAAAAGATGTATTCAATACCTTTTAAATGTTATGAAGTTAATGCATGTAATTTTCCTGATAAATGAGTTTAAAAATCTCTTGTTAGTGTTCAGGTGTTGAAAATAGTTTATTGTAAGATGATATTCTGTTGTTTTTAAATATAGTCTATGAAACAAGAAAAATTAAAAATGGCATGAATAAGTTATTGAATTTTTTTATTATTTTCGAAAGTATTTTGTGTCTTTCCATAGCATGATAAATTAAGCTAACTTCTTCATACAAAAAAAGTAGTGTGCAAATAAAGAATTATGTATTTCACAAATTTGGAATTATTTAGAAAAGTATAAGCATCCTGTTTTTCTTTCTTTCTTTTTTTTTCAAATGTTATTTTAATTGTAAAAATTAAAATTGCTAAGTTTATTAAATAAATGATAAACATATTCAGAATTTTTATAACATGTGTAACGTAATATTAATTAAATTATTATTACTTCTACAGAAATTTACTATTGCAATATTTTATATATATTCGAAAGCAATAATATACTTATTGCACTTTTTTTAGTGTAAACTTGTGAATATTTATTAGTTCAATCATTTTTGCACTCCTCTGAACTTTATTAAAATCCTTCAACATTGTTTTTTTTTTCCTTTTTAGAAAGAGATCCTGTAGCAATAGAGCGGTCAAATCTCTTGAATGTGATAAAACTTGTTGTAAAAGAACTTATTGAGTCATCTTTGAAATATGGTCGGCAGCTAGACTCTGACCATGTTACTCTTCAACATTTTTTCATTTTGATGGAACATGCCATGAGACATGGCCTTAAACGTAAGTTCTTATAGGATTTTCATTTACTTACTTAAGATTTCATAGAAAATAAGTCCTTTATTGCTAAAGAATAATGACTCTGACACAAGCAGTAAAAATGAAATTTATATCATTAGTTAGAATGATTATACAACTTATTGTTTGTTCTTTTTTAATCACAATGATTTCTTCTGATTTTCTTATTTTTCATTGGGGAATAAATTAATTGTATTTTTGATACTATAAATTGTTTGAACATAATGTACTATCTTGATTAATTTAATATTATGTATGACATAAATGGCTTGATAGACTTAAAAGGGATTCAACAAAAAATTCAAATTATTTTAAACAAATTTTATCTGTAAAAATTCATTTTTAAATTATATATGTCAAAAATTTTACCAAATTCATTATCAAAATTTGTACATGTGAATAAATATATGCTTAACATGCATCATGCAATTACATTTTGTTTATGTAAAGACAATTTTTATTTGTACCCATGAATTATAATGATTTTTTTCACAAGAAAGCATTTTTTATAATTTTTTTCTGATAATATACTGTAGAATAAATTGCTACTGATTGCAACTAAGCAAGTAATATGTTTTCTTTAAAATCATTAAAACATTTGCTTAAAAATGTTTGTTGGTTGTTGTTGTTGACAAAAATGTTTGTTGATTATAATAACTAAAGCTGTCATTAATGTAAATATTTTCATTGGTTTTTGTAATTGTTAACTTTAAAATGCATTGTCTTATTTATTTTAAAATGTCATTGGTAAAAAAGTTATGTTTTGCCAATTCAAGAAATGACTAATACCAATTGTTTGTGTATAAATATGAAATTATATACATAGAAAAAGATATTCCATTAAATTATTGTGTGATAATATTTTTATTTTTTAGCTAAAAAGGGTCTTTTGGGGCCAAAGAAGGAACTGTGGAATGTACTAGAATCTGTAGAGAAGTATATGCCTGAAGCATCTGATATTACAGCTAGTGTCAGAGAGCTGCCATCTGTAAAGTAAGAAAATATAACAATTTCATGTAACATTTTAAATTGATGCTAAATTAAAGGGATAATTTTATTCTAATAAAAAAAATCTGAATAAAGAATATAATATGAAAATTTAATTGAGAACTATAATTTTTCTTGTAGAACACATCTGGGTAGAGCTAGAGCTTGGTTAAGATTAGCACTAATGCAAAAGAAATTAGCAGATTATTTCCGTAGAATAATAGATGGAAAGGATGACATTTTGAGGTAATACACAAAACAGTTTATTGGAGTTATATGATATTGTGGAATGTTCTATCATCTCATATATTTTATTGAGTGAGTTATCACGCATTCATTAAAAGTTATTTCATGACTTTTCTAATATTAATGGTGCATTATTAGCAGTGATTGAAAATTACATAAATGATCTTAAAATTTTAAAATATTTTTATACTATTGAATTCAAATAATTTTATTTTCAGTATTTTTTTTTTTAAATCTTAAATAGCAAACAGAAATTTTGTCAATTTATTATATTTCTAATTATATTTAATGTACTGAAGTTTTCTCACTAAAGTTTACTTTTGATAAATAAATTTTTAATGCTAAAATAATAATTCATTGTGAAATTTTTAAAAAAATCCAATTTCTTTTAAAAATGATACTTAAGACATTTGTAAATTCTATATTATTATTTTTATTAGATTCCAATTTTCTGTATTAACAGATGTGGGTCATAGTAGCTTAATGACAGGTATTCAAATTTGAAGGTGTACTACAAGCACAGCCACTATGGAATTGCAGGAAATGGATAATGAATTTCTTTCTGTCATTTGTATGTGTATCAGTCAGGCTGAAGTTAAAAAATTCTCCACTTTGAAATGTTCCTTTCTTGCAATTGTGAATTTGGCCCATTATCTATGATAAGTTTTCCCGCAAGACATGACTTAAGAGATCTTCAAAAGTGTCTTACAACAGATTTTAGGTGCAGTCTAATATGTAATGTGTCGCACACCTCTCAAATTTGAATATGATAATACAAATTGCATTTGGCATTTTAAGAGAATTGCCATGATGATTAAACAGGTTATCAGAGGCCACTAAAAATTTTAGGAAACTGAATGATGTGACTAGAAGAAAAAACATTTCATGCCTTATCTAAAACATCAACTGCATTCAATAAAGATTTTTTGAAATTACCAACGTGAATCAAAATTCTGTTATTTAAAAATGATCAACTCTTATTTAAAATATTAATCAACTATAACTAGATTTTAGAGATAAATATTCATTTTAATTTCCTTATTTTATAGAGATTTTTATGAAAAAGATGCTCTCATGATGTCTGAGGAAGCAGTGATTGTGGGTGGCCTCTTAGTTGGCTTAAATGTTATAGATTGTAATTTATGTGTTAAAGAAGAAGATCTGGATTATCAGGTTACGAAAGTCCATAAAATTCTCGTATAAATTGTCAATAATGCATAATTAATTGCATTAAAAAATGCACAAAGATTTAAAAATATTTATCTTACTTAAATTTAAAAAAAATTGGGGAATTCTGTTATCAATTTTATTTATTTTTAATTTGGAGGAACAGAAATTTATGCAATTTATTATGTTTAATTAAATTATTTTCTTAATCACATTTAAAGTTTTTTGATGGTATTAAACTAAATATATTAATTAAAATATTTTTTAATAAATAATTAATATGTTTAATATGTTTTTAATTATAATTAGCTTTTTGCATATTTTGATTGGAGCTCTAAATTAAAGAATGAATTATTATGATTTCATTTTTTAACTGATATTAAAATCATTGAGTTATTTGTATCACAAGGAAAACTATTAAATAAATATGAAAATCAAAAATCATTGTTTTTAATTTTTTATACATTTTAATTCACACATTCTTGAAAAATGCTTAATAATTCCCATATTTATTTATGTTTAATTACTTTTATGTACTTCTACTCTTTTTTGAGGTGCAAAATTTAAGTGTTTAAAGCTGCATTAACATAACTTATTAATATGGTTAAATCAAGATTTAAACATTTGTATTTTAAAGCTTTCTTAATTATAGTTAGTAAATTATATAACTCATGTGTGTCTCCAAATACTATTAACATAGTAATGATGTAATTGTATTTTGAAAGCAACATTATTCTATAAGGGATTTCAATTTTTAAAGAATAAGATTTAATCTTTTTAAATATATATAAGCAAACTTTTGACAGTCATAAAACTAAAATAATTTTTTAGATTCTGAATTTATAAGAAAAGTAATTATTCATTGTCTATAAAAAATATTTTCTACCTTTAATTTAGTTCTTTTAGGAAATTTTTTTAAGGCTGCATTTTCTAAAAGCTTCATATTAGACTTCTCTTTCATTGTTAGAAATAATTTTATTTCTTTCAGCAAGGAGTTATTGATTTTAGTCTTTACTTGAGAGAGCCAAATGGGGAAGTGCAGCCCCTTGAAGGGTAAGGGGTGTATTCTCTTCTTTAAATTTTAGTGGAACTCTTCCTGATTTTTAAAATAAATATTTTTATTTATTTATGCATCAATTTTTATTGTATCCTTAAAAAATATCTTCATAAAATATTTTTTAAGATCAGAATTCCTTTTATTATATATACTTACTTAATAGTTTTTTGTATTAATCCTTAGAGTTACAAAGGCATCCATCTTTAGGGGAAGAATATTAATTTAAATATAATTTTCATTACTTTTATAAACTTTTTTTCGTGTGTATGGTGGACATTTATAAGCTAACAGTAAAATAACATTGTATTTCTTATTTCACAGTTTATTTTCATGGATAACATCCAAAAACGTTTCTGAATTTATTAATCAAAGTGTTAATTGTTTTTGACAAAATAATAAAAATGAATTTCTAACGAAACCATTAAATGAAGAAAAAGTTTATTTTGAAATTCATTTTGTTATGTTTTCTCTATATTTCTAAGAATGGTATTGTATTTATCTGCTTATATTCTCTTTAGAAAAATTTCTCATGCTTCAAAACTCTATTGAAAAAATAAAATTTCATGTTTAAGAAATGAGTGCAATTATATAAGTATTATCTTGTTTTAAAAACTTTTAGCAATAAAATTATTTTCTTTTCTCTTTCTGGTTTAGAGTTGAAACCAGTAATTTCACTGCTGTGTTAGATCAGAAAAATTATATTGAGGAGTTAAACCGTCATTTAAAGTAATTATATATTTTTTATGTATGTTTTATGCCTTGTCATAGAATTATTTAGCATTTTTTTCACACATAGGAATAAGTAAATATATAATTTTTTTATCTTTAATATGATAAGAAATTAAAGATTCATATTATATTGTTTCCTCTTTTTCTTAATATGCTATTTTTTCAGCTTTCTATTTTTTAAAATCTATTAAAGTATAAACCAAGGGTTGACAACTTATTCTCAAGAGCCACATATGGCTCTTTGGAGGATTATTTATGGCACTTGATAAATGTACCCAAGTTCCCTTTTCATTTTTGCGCTATTATATTTTAAGAAAATACAGTATGTGTTTCAAAATGTCTTTTAAATTACTGATCGCAAATATAAAAGACTAAGAGCAACATAGTAGCAAATTTCATTTTTGTCCAAGTTAAGAATGATATGACTCATTGAAATCTGTGCAAATGAATATAAATAGTGGCGTAATCATTTTGCATACTTTTTAAATATTTATTTAATTGCAGCTCGCGAAAAATTTCAAATTTTGAAAAATGACTCAGACTGTCAAGGCGCTTGGCCACAATTTGTATATACTTTACAAGTATTCTTTCTATAGTTATCATAGTCCCTATGATATAAGGTTGTGATGAAATTGTAATCACTTGCACATATAACAACCTTGATACAATTTTCATATTATTTGTAATTATATCTTCCCAGTGTTGCATTTTCAATGGCATTGTATGCCAAAAATACTTTCAAGAATTTAACAACAATGATCTATAATATATGTATACCTAAATTACAAGTAATTTAAATATACATAATTCAAATATAATTTCAGTAAGTATAAAATATTGAATTACTAGTAATTCAATAATTTTTGTTTACCTAAATTACAAGTAATTCAAATAATACAGAATGTGAATAGGTGTTCAGTTATACAAAAATAATAAATAAATAAGGAATTCAGATATTTACTTTCTGCTGAAAATTAAATAATAGCTAAATATTCTCAAAATGAGAGAAAAACTGTTTTAAACTACAGCTCACCAATTCATTTCTAAAGAATGCTAAATCAACTAAGTATGAAAAAAATAAATTGCCATGAGTTATTCGACTTTAAAATGTATTATTTTTTTATGTATCAAGTATTTGATAATTTCTATATTCTTATAGAAGTAATTATAACTGAATTACATTTATTTAGTAATGTATTTTATATTTTTATATAATTTAATAAGTTAAATATTTTTAAATTGCACTTGGGTGGTAAAAGTTGCCTTATAAAATAAATATTGGGACATGAATGTTGATGTTTATTTTTTAATATGTAGTATATTCTTTTATCTTTCATAGTTCCTTTATGAGATTGGTAAATACTTTATTAAAATATTAAGGTTAATACAAAATATGTTTAACATAAATCATTCTCATAATGTATAATCTAGAGCTTAAAATTGTCTTTTTGTGGTACTATCGTTTTAAACATTCTATTTCATGCAAAAATGTTGCTAGTAGTGTCTCCTTTTCTTCCCTCCCCCTCCAAAATTGGCAGGTATGAACTTAGATATCATATATTCATAGTTTGAAAAATAATGATATACTAAGCCTACAGGGTTTATCATATAATCTTTATATGAATTGATCATTTTCAACAAAGCAGTAGTAATTTGGATATAGATTAAGTGGATGCAGGTGAAAAAACCAGTCGTTTTACCTGCCGATTACAACAGGTTTTATCGCACCAACTAATCAACATTAGAATTGTATAATATTCATGGTAATGAAGGAGCACTCTGCCACATGCACAATCAATTATCTTTGGCTATAAACCACAGCTATTCATTTTTGTAAAGACATAAGGAACTATAAACATAAACATACAAATTACATGATATGTGATATTTTTTTTTAGTCCTTCCATTACTTCCAGATCTTACCTTGGTTCAAATTGCAATTACTCATGAATGTCTATACACTGCATACCAGGATTTTATTTGGCCCACAAAATTGCATCGATTCTTCTGCCTGCTTGTTTTCTAGACATATCCTTTATGAAACACATCTGGTTATTGAAATGGAACCTAAAATGAACAGTACTTCCTGTTATGTCAGAGCAGCTTTGATCATATGTGATGGCAACTTGTCCCCTGATCCTCATAATCTTTTTTGTTCCATGCCTTTGGTATTTAGCAGCAATTGTCAGTGAACACTCATTACAAATTTTATCATCTTTCTTACGTCACAAGTTATACTTTCAATTAATTAACACTTATACTATGCATAGAATATAAAATAAAATTATCTCTAGCTTTTTTATAACTAATAGTGTTTTAAACATCTGAAATTTATTTAAATTTTATCTTTTTTTATTTATATTGGAATCATTAAGGCTCATACTTCAAGAATCAATTGAAATTTTAATTTTTACTTTAAAATTATTAGTGACAATTAAAAATAAAATATTAATTTTCATTAATCTTTAGCAGTTTTGTGGTTTTATATTATACATTTCAGAACATATTATTATTCTTTAGTGCAACTGTCACAGATTTGCAGCAGAAAGTGGAACAACTGCAAACTACTAATGCTTTAATGAAAGAAGATTTGGCTATATCTAAAAATCAAGTAATTACTCTGCAAGATGAAAATGCAGAGCTACGGAAACTTTGTGATCAATTGAGCAAAGAAAATAAAAAAAGATTAGAAGTAAATAAGATTTCTTTTTTCCTACAAAATATTTTGACATTGCTTTACTTCATAAATCATAAAAAATGCATTATTTGTTTCTCATTTTAATAAATCATTATATTCCAGATTATGTTTCATAATTTTGTGTTATTTTCAGTTTCTTTACTTTCGAAAGTATTTTTTTTTCCTAGATTCTTAGTTGAGTTATTAGTTTAGAAAAAAAATTAATGTAACTTACAAAGTCTATTTTACACAGAAAGAAAATTTTATATGTGTAGATTTAAAAAAAAGTATTTATATGAAATTATTGTGTATAATTTCAGAAGTTTAATTATTTTTATTATTATTTATTTTTTATCAATGTTAAACTATTATTCATGTATACATTCGCTGCTACTAAAATTTATTTACCCATACTCACAAGCTGAATGCACTATCTGCCATTTTTTAAAATGCACATAAAAAATTAAAACACAAAATTTAAAAATCACATACTTAAAATATTTAATAATGCTTCACTAAATTGCCTTGAATACCTCTTCATTCAATCTCCAAAGCTGCAATATAAATAAAGCAAATAACTTATTGTTGTCCTAGAACATCACTGTTTTAAGTGTAAATATATAGCAAAAAAGGGCAAATGTGCTTCAGAATCTTTATTTGATATAATTTTGCTATAAAATATTTTATAATGAATAAACTAATAACAAAATATTAAATATCTTTAAATAAATTTCTTACTTTTGCCTTAGGTAATTTAGCAATTATGCTTTTAAGGGGGAATTTAACATTACTATAACCAGAAATTAAATTACTATCATCAAAAATGTCTTAATTTTTTATAACTTTTTTATATCATATTTTGAAGAAATATTTTTACTCCAGTGAAAAAGGAAATTTTCCTGTACTATTTTTAAAGAATATGTACCTTTATTAGCAAGTATAAAAAAATATAGAAAATAGCTTGATAAATATAGTTAGTTATGTCGTCTAAAATTTTAAAACCATTTGTAAGGAGTAATAAATTGCAACTAGCAATAAACTTTTTCTTAAAAGTATGATTGATATCGTTTTTAGTAATGCAGTTGTTGTTTTTCTCTGTTAGGAAGTGAGAGCAGATATGAGTGCAGAGCGAGAAACCTACCACACTACTCAGTTAGGTCTAGATTCAATGTACACAGAAATCAGAAATCAACTTCAATCAGAAATGTCTAAAAAGAAGGCAAGAACATTAGTTATGTTATTCTTCTCTATTATCTTGAATTAAATAATGAATAACCCATTGTTTTATACCATTTAAGTGAAAATTATTTGCTTTTAATAAATAATATATTTATTTTTCATATTTATCTTTACAAAATAAAATTTACATAATTATCTTGGATTAAATTTTATGTTTTTCTTAAATAATTTTCATTATGTTTTGTCTCTTTTGTAACAGCGTTCTATATTGATTTTATCTGTTTAGTATTGTTTAAAACTGATCTAATTTAAAAAAAACATTGGAAAATGAATTTCCAGTATTGTTTTCAGAATAGCATATTTTATTGAAAATGATTCTAGTAAAATCTGATTTTAAAATAATTATGAATTATTTCTGCAAATATTTTCAATGGAAATTTATCACAAAAAATGTAGTTTTGCTTTAAATTCTCTAAATGTAATAATATTTGAAGGGTGGTAATTTGAAAAGTTCAACCTTTCTTTTATAGTTTTTGTGAAACTATTTTCTCAGATTCATTAGCATATTGTACAAAATTTTGTGTCTGTAGTTTAATTTCAACTGTTTAATTAAATAGGAATGACTATTAATAAAAATTTTTATTCATTAAATGATGTTTTTTATTTAAAAAAAATGTTGGAAAACTTTGTTAAGGCTTAATTTGGTACTGCTTGAATTATTAGAAAATGTATAAGAATTAATATTCTGAATTTTATTTAAAATCCAGATATTTAGCTATCATATCTTCTTATCAAATATTTCATGAGTTTTGAGAAATTCTTTTAAAAAAATTAAATTTTTCTTACAACATTTTTTGAAGATAAGTTTTTTTATAATTAAATCTCAACATAACAATCATAAATACTTAAGTCATAATAGCTATAACAAAATTATTGTAATCATAGTTGACTATCAAAGGTAGCCTTAGTGACTATACATTTACAGTTATTTATTTTCTTTATTTAGTATGTTAAAGCAGTAATAGCCAGGGTAGTATTATCTCAGAATGTTGAGAGCCCTCTCAATACCTTACAGCAGGATTGAAATTAATCCCTATAGATTGTTCTCCAGCTATCACTTTAACTATTGAATGGTCTCTTAGGTTCAAATAGATGATTGTACACATATATATTCATTAATTATGAGCTCCCTGAAGAATACTGCTCTACTAATTGGTTGTAGGACCATTTGTAGACACACATGGATGTTGTATCATTATACTTTTTCTGTTTCATTGTTGACAAAAACCTGCAATGATCTACAACAACCAACTCTTATTTTTCCAAAACCTATACTGAGACCTTTGTGAAACTTGATTAATTGTTTTCAATAGTGCTGTGTCTATCTGAAAGACACCTTTTCAACTTATCAGGTTGTTGCTATGTTATTATGATGAAATGTTATAATGTATCAACTTTTCAGACTATTTAAATTTATAATTCAAGTGAAAGATTTTTCAAATTTTTATATTTTTCATCTACTTATATTTTATATATATTTTTGTTAAATATTTAAAATTCTAATATTTTTCTTCTTGGTTATTTTCTATTTTGGTTTATATTATTGTTTCATAAATTAACATTCATTAATTTTTTCCAATAATTGTATCATTTACTTATAAATCCTAAAAATACAAGGTTATAATGTTTTGATAAAAAATATTGCTCAAAAATAAACCAGTTTTAAATTTTTAAATTTTAGTTTCTATTAAATATAATTTGTAACTGTCAAAGAACTTCTTGAGTGTACTGATAAAATTAAAAATTTTATTGGGTTAAAATATCATTGTCATATTAAAGTTTTATATTCTGATAGCTGTGAATAATCATTCCATATCAAGCATTCAAAGTTTTCAGGGAGCCTCAGGTTCTGAGGTAAAGATTTACCTACTTTCAGGGTTTAACTTGGAATGACCCAATGCTAACTTCTCTGCAGGAGTTGGAAATTGAATGTGAACTGCAAAGAACGCTGAGAGATGAGGCTGAAGTGGCTATGAAGCTCTTGGAAAAAGACATACATGAGAAACAGGATACAATATTATCAATGCGCCGCCAGCTCGAAGATATCAAAGCAATTAATTTACAGTTGTATACTAAATTACAGGTTAGTAGAAATAGATTCCTTCATATATGTACACTAGGTCATATGTTTGGCTTCCTTGTGTTTTACTCTAAATGTATCATCTAAAGAGAAAATACCAAAAAAATGTAATTTACTTTAATTATGTACTGTATTGTATGTTGATTTTCATACCAAATAAATTGATAAATTTTTTTCTACTTTTCAGGAATCTGAGAAAGAATTGAAGACCAAAAGTACATTTATTACAGAGCTTGAATCAAAAATTGTTGAATTAAATCGAACTCTGCATGAACTGGAAGATAAGTACGAAGTTTTAAGTCGAGCGCAATCTAAATTTGTGAATGACCAACAAAAGTCTTTATTATGACACTATGAAAAATCTCTTTTTCTCATTGAATAACTTTATTTTGTGTTTCATTCCAATCTTTGCATTTTACTTTGTTTATCATTTTTATCAGTAAGTTTTGCCATTATGATTTGGTTTTACAAAACTTTGTTTTCCAACCTTTAAATTTCTTTTCTTTCGCCACAAAAATACTTCACATTATTGAAACTAATTGTATAAAGGATGTAATACATTTAACTAAATTTCCTTTTATTAAATATACTCTTTTTTATAATCTCATTGCATTGTGAAAAATGTATTTTTAGTTTATTAACAATTCTTTTATTTTTCATAAAATATTCAAGAAGCTATACCACTTTGTAAATTGAAGAAAACTGTTTATCTAGTCATCTCATATCATAAAAATATTTATTATTAACATATAAGATCCTATTTTAAAATATTCTGCCTCTGTTTTTTTATACAAAGTTGTAACATTGCACACTAAAATATCAATGAATTTATTAAATAAAACTACTAAAAAAATTTGAAAAAGTAACTATTTTTTTAAAGAAATTTAAATATGACTTTAAAAGAGCTTTTATTCAAATTAAAAAGTTAAGAATAAATTTTTTTCAGTGACATTTTCTGGATTGCAGAGTAAAGTACATTTAATTCATTTAAAAATTGTTTAGTACAGTTATAATGATTTATTTATATTAAAAGTTGTTCAAATCAATCAATGAATAAAACCAAA
The DNA here is from genome assembly GCA_037975125.1 of Latrodectus hesperus. NCBI lineage: Eukaryota > Metazoa > Arthropoda > Arachnida > Araneae > Theridiidae > Latrodectus > Latrodectus hesperus. Next base: position 166,390 of record JAJQOW010000088.1, read on the forward strand.
ACAAATGAAATTTTTGTGTACTTTCTGAAATTATGTTTTTAAATTTGTTAAATGTATAGAAAGAACTAACTTGTGTGTTATTTTTTTTATACAAAATTGAGTATTAATTTCGAAAACTTTGAATACATTTGATCATTTTGTTTGAAATGTATTTTCACATATAAGCAAGTTTATTTTCTACCTTTACATAGTGAAGTAATTTCTGTGATATAAGAATGATGTGTAATTTGTAAATGAATAAAAATATGCATTAGGTTCATAAAACACTCTGTAAAGTTTTCCGTTAGTTGAAGAGTTATTTGCTCGATAGATAAATCCCTTTGAGCATTTAAATATATAATTTCAAATTTATGGTACAAGAGGATTAAAGCAGCAATTCTTTTTGACAAATTTTGAAGTGGCTTTTTCCAATATCATTACTTTTTTAAAATTTAGTTTTTGCTTTTATGCAAATATGATTAAGTTATATAGTTGTAAAATAATTATAATTCCATATTATAATAATTTTCAAATTTTATATAGTTCTTTATCTCTCACTGGAAACATAATTTTTTTTTCTGTTGGCACTGCATTTTTTTAAACACAGTTATTTGCTTAAATACATAATTACTGTGATAATCTGCTGAAATGAATATGCAATTTAAAAATCAACTCAAAGATTTAAAGCCTTAATTCTTTCTAATTAACTAATGTAACATAGAACTTATTTTTAGATGCAACTATATTTTTTATTTTTTCTATTACTTCATCAAAAAAAAAAGAAGTATTGTGGATATGTATTAAAATGATGGCTTAATAATACATTTCATTGGAAACAAAATTTGTAATTTGTAGCATTTTCTTGGAGTAAATGAGTATTTCTTAAGATTTTATCACATTTTCTTAAAAATTTGTTTATTTGATTGTAACAAAATTCATTGTTTTAAAACTTTATTAAATCTAATTTTCATTTTATATAAAAAAAAATAATAAAATAAAGCATTTGACTAAATAATTTATTCTAACTTCAAAATAATTTTTTTTAAATATATAATGTTCAAATATAGTGAGGAATTTTGTTTCAGGAAAATTCTTAGAAGTATGTTCAATATTTTTAAAAACTATATTTTTCTGCAGTTCATAATTTGTCGGGCAGCATTTTTAGAGTTATCATTTTTATCTACTAATTGTTATTTAAAGATTATCTTTAATGTAAGTAAAGAACGTTGAATTAAATAAATTTTCAATAATATTTAATTTAACAGTTTAATATTATATTATCTTGAATATAATATGTTAATCTATTACTATAATAATCTGTTAGAGTAATAAAATTTGCTGATATTCTTTTCAGTTTTTTAAAAGCACATATTTGTCAATAATAGATAATAATTACCTTTTTTGAAACGGGTGATTTAAAAGTTTGATATTTTTCTCTACGGAATATCACCTTTTGTAGAGATTGTATTATAAAGCTGTAAATTTAATTAATGCAGTGTAATAATTTTGTAAATGTATTATGAATTTTACAATGTATAAACATTTGCTTGTAATAAAATCTTGTTTATACACTAACCTGTAATTTTCCTATTTTCTTGAATATGATTAACTTGTGCACTAATATTATTTCACATGTTTCTTTCCTTAAAATTACTAACACTGTATTCCATAAAAAAAATAGTAATTTTTTATTTTTATTAACCTCAATAAATATTTTAACAAGATTTTATTACTTCAAAACGTTTATACACAATTTACAAATTTATTAAGCTCACTATAACAATTTTAACACATTTGCATATACTATTTAAATCTACTGCAATATAAAAATACAAATAAAATAATCTTACACCATAAAAAAATTAATTTACTCAAGTAATTCATTTTTTGAATTTATTCTTGAAAAATCTTACCAAAAGTCATTGAAAATAGCTAAAGATATAATAACTTCCCTTATTTCCACATACATTTATTTTTGTTGTCATTATAATAATATCATTTAAAAATTAAATCACAAATTATTTGTTATGAATATATATATATATATATATATATATATATATATATATATATATATATATATATATATATATATATATATATATATATATATATATATATATATATATATATATTCCATTTTTTGTAGAAAGTTATAATTTTTACAAAGAATAAGAATTCTGCTAAACACACTAGGAGTGAAAATTCTTTGGTCAATGATTAGGGTAGACTGAACAAGTGATAATCATTTCATTTACATATAAGTTCTCTAAAAAAAATGAATTAAATTGGATAAAATTTTACTATTAAGCTATTTGTAAACCTTTTAGAACTCCCTTAAATGTTCGAACATTTAAATATAAAGAAATAAAAGAGAGGAAGATAGTTTTTTTTCATTGAACCATCATTTACTAAACATTTGTGCAGTTCCTACTGAAACATTGTTTATTTCTTTGGTATTAAATAACTGCTTAAGTAATTGCTAATATAGTCATGGTTATACTCTTTTTTTTTTACTTATTTTAATCAACGAATTTTGTAAGAACTTTCTTTTGTAGAACTTAAATTTTTTTATTAAAAAACTAAATCCTTTTTAAAATTATTTCTAAGTTTAAATATTATATGTACATATTATAAATACTGTGAAATTGTTAGATTAAAATGCATTCTATTTCTAAATCTAAATCACAAATGAATTCTACAAAGTTTATAAATGATATAAGTTAGAGGTATTGTTTGTTGTGTTTTTAAATTGACAATCTGATACAAATTTGGAAAAGTGTAATTACTAATATAAGCTTTTGTTTCTCGCATACAAAATATGTTAATTTATACAGGAATATAATTATATTTTTTTATGTATCGGTAAATTTAAGACCCTTTTTTATAAAATGGTATTATATATTATCTGCATAATTGTAAACTATTTTGATTCATGCAGATTTTTTCCTGATTTTATTATTGATGAAAATAATGAACAAAAATAATTCCAAATTTTGTGTTCTTCAAGAAATGGTCTGTTTCCATTCGTTTTGGATTTCGTTTGTCAGGCATATTGGAAATAAAGTATAAGTGTTTTTCCCTCTAAATATAAGTGTTCTTTTAAGTAATGTGATAGTTATACATGTTTAAACTGCACAGTTAATTCTATGAAATGCGATGCAAAATAAAGAGACTTTGAATTGTTCATGTTATCTTAAATAATTGTTTACTGCCAGTGCCAATCACATGCTTTTGAGTTGGCAGTTATGTCATTTGTAACAATTCTTTTAAATGATTGTATTCTTCACTGAGCAAATAAATTATCTCTTTATAATTTCTTTGATATAAAATATTCAAGATCTAAAAAGTTATTTGCAACATTGATAATCAGGCTCCTATTTTAATGCTTTCTAACAAAGTGTCAAATTTAAAAAATTTAATTACAACTATGTAAATAATGATAATTTCGTAATTCATATAAAAAATTTTTTAGACGGTGCAAACTCTATCATTGTAAATATTTCTATTACTGATAAAAAATTATTAAGTTAACTTTAAAAGCTGCTGACATAAATGCAATGTTGATCTGAATGAGATTAAAAATAAGAAATTATAATACTTACATTATTTCTAGCAAATTACTAAAATTTTTAGTTCCATAATTTTATTTCAAGTGACATTCTAGAGTTTTGCATCTCTTAAATTTAAACATTTTATTTATCAATTTTTTACCCCACTGAAATACCTTTTACATGTTCAAATCAATGATAAAATATTAAGATATCAAAATATTTTTTTTCAAAATTAGTAAATTAATATTAATAACTGGTTAAATCTTAAAAAAAAAACTGTTCTTCTAAAACTGAATTTTTTTGACTTTTCTGAAAATGATTTCATTTGAGATTAATTGATGCCGACACTTTATTATATAAAAAAAAAAGATGTGAAAATAAAAATCAGTTAAACAATATGACTTTTAATGATAAAGTATTAGAATTTTAAGACTTATTAATGATAAAGTATTAAAATTTTAAGACTTATTAATGATAAAGTATATTCAGGTTTAATTTTTGCATAAATGTTAGTTTAAAGTACATTGCATTTAATTTTATGATACATTTACTTTTGTTAATAAAAACTTAATAACCATTCACTGATGCAAAACATGTAGAATATTTTGATCTGGTATAGTAATGAGTTAAATACCATATTAAAAAATTGTGTTGCCAGGACTCATGTTTTATCTAGATTTCACCATCTAGATTCATCATGTTTTATCTAGATTTCTAGAATGCATGAAATAACATGCATTGTTTGGCCTAACAGCTGGAGGTAATGTAGGGCTTTAAGGCATAACTGAATTTCTGTAGTATTATAATGCCCAACTGCACTTAGGATATGACTTTTCAGTGCTGCAAAAGCCAAATGTGATGGCATCTTATACATACATAGCAGTGCAGGTGAGCCTCAGACTATACCTTTAGGTTAACGGATTTTGAATACTTGCCCATCATCATGTGCCTAATAATTTTGAGCTGCGGTCAGGTGACGTGGTCACACTTGAGCTGCCTCTTTCCTCTCCACACCACACTAGCCAAAGGACTTTGGATGTCACCTCAACCCAGTGAGGGAGAAGATGTAGTCATCCTCCAATCACTGCCTACAGCAAATGATGCTGATCTTAATGGGAAGCAGCTTGAAGCTGCTGAGCCACTGCAACTCTTGCACCTTATACAGTGCTGCAACCAGGGAGTGTGCCATCATCGCCCCAGAAGTAAACTGATTAAGAAACACTCATTCAGAGAGAGAGAGAACGGAACATCCATCTCTGAACCCAACGCCTACTGCTTCAAAGTTAGGGACACTAACCACTCCACCATTAATCAGCATTTCTGCAATATAAAGCTCCAATATACAGATGCCACAGTGGGAGAAAACTCCTGAGTACCCTACCAAACAGATAAGTACAACAAAATATTTAGTTTCGACTGTCCAACAATCGCTCAGATCTAACCTGTGACTTCTAATGGTACTGTCCTAACATTAGGCCACAGTGAGACACCTATGCGCCTATATATTTTTTTAAAAACTCAAGCATATTTGTTCTCATGAGTTTTAATCTCCCCCCCCCCTTAATGCCTGGCTATTACTAGGATTTCCACATTTCAGTTCTACAACAGCAGTTTATACCACGGGCTCACTGAATTGTATAAGTCTATAAAATTATTTTAAGAAGAGTTCACTCTGCATAAGTCTATTCTTGACAGTTGGATTAAGTTGAAAAAAATTATGCTTCAAAAAATCGCTTCTATTTTTATCTTCCTTTTATATGTTTTATGAGAAAATATTTATTTTCTCTTACTTGAGTTTTAAACAGAGATGTACTTGGGATTTTTTTATACATATTTGAGTTATAACTTCTGAATTAATTTTATTTTAAATTATATATCAAATGATAATTAGTGCTTTTTTTTCCCTTAATATCTTTTAAAACTTTTAATATAAATATTATTAATTAACTCAATTGGGTGAAATATATCAAGGAGATGTTAAATTAGTACATAAATATCAATCTTATATTGGCAATCTCTTAATTTGAACAGTAAAGCAAGTCATCAGGAATTCTAAAATACATCAGCTAACATAATTTAAATGATAATATGAATATTTTATTGCAAATATGTTCACTGCAATTTTAATATTTACCAACAAAAAGATGTCTCATTTAAATAAATTTTTTAGTATAAAATGGAAAATCTGAAGAAGTTTATAAATTACGAGAGACATAGAAACAAATCAACATGATTTGTGCTGCATTAATGATTTTGTAATATTTTTATGTTTATATGATTCTTTACGTTCAAATTTTTCATTAAAACTGCATAATTTTCAGTATCTTTTACCTACTATTTTGATTTTATTGTAAATATTTCAATAAAGTTTTACAGTTTGAGATAAATTCTCTATTTATATTTAAAAAGTTTTCAACTTTTTATTCAAAATTTTTATGAAATATTTAGGAGTTATGATCTTGTGAATCTCAAAGTTAAAAATGAAGAGATGGTAAGAAAATTCACTTCTCAATTAGCTGAGAAAGATAATTTGAAGTAAGTTGTATGCAGTGATTTTTATTAAATTCATTGATTTTGAAATGAATTTGCATTTTGTTATATGCTTATATATGCAAGTCTGTATAATTCTTTCTTAATTTTTTATTATACATTTATTAAAGACTAATTCTGAAATAATATTTCATTTGGTTCACTGGTATTTTATGTAAAATTCCTAATTTTAGAGTGTTGCAGAATTAGGAATCTTGTAATTGACCATTGGAATCTATGGAGTAGTTATAAGGAATTTTGGAGTTTTGCAAAATTAGTTAGGAATCATTGAATAAGTTAAGATTTAAAAAAACTTATATTTTTAATTTATGTTGTCATTTAAAGAAAATAAATTTACATATTTTCATTTCAATGCCAGCAAAAAAAAATCATTTTTATCCTTAAAATGTAGGATGAGCATAATGAGTGTTCCTTCTATTTTTTAAAAGATTTAAAGTTTAATATCTATTCTGACATCATATATGATTGTGAAATATTTCATGCTTTGAGTGCTAAAAAAGTGTTGGAATGTTAAAAGAGATAACTAATCAAATATAGCAATTGCTAACTTTATTACCAACAGATAGTATTTCAGAGAAAGAAATTAAAAAAAAAAAAATATATAAAAAATACACTAATTATAAAATGAATTCTAAAACATAAGATTAACAATTCTGAAACATTCTCTTATTAAACGCTAATGTGATTCTGGATTTCTGAAGCATTCAGATTTACAAAATTACTTTAGTACAAAAAAAACTTTTATTTTGATAGAAATGATGAATGAAAAAAAATCTCGACTCCTGTGAAGGATGTTAAGATTATGATAATTTTTTTTGCATCTGAAAAGAAGAGGAATTTCTGCTTCATAGTGAGTGATTTTGTAGCTATCACTTCCTTGGTTGTCAAAGATTTTTTGTGATTCACATCAACTATTTTAATAGCTTAGATATTGGAAATGCAGCAAAAAAAGTGTGCTGTTCTTTTTCCACTATTCCATTAGTATTGTATTCCATAAAAGAAGTTGTTACACAAAATATTTTATGAATAAGTGTTTAATTTTTTTTTATTCTTTTATCACAATGCGATTAATTTAAGCATAATAAAATTTCTACTCACTATACAAAGCTGTAACAACATTATTGATTCCAAAGAATATATTTATATGATTGTTGTTTTTCTCCCCAGTCTTAATCAAATTGAAAATATTTTTTCAGTCATGAGAAAAAACACAAACTAGCAGTATTAATAATTTGAAATAAATTTTGCAACATTACTCATAAACCTCTTATTTAAAATAATTTTTATAGATATGATATTAATTATTGTTTATTTTATGAAATCAAATTACATTAAGTAAATCAAAATGTTTGTCAATTTTTTCACCTGAGTTCAAGGGTGTGCTACATTTATTTTAAGTATAGTTTTCTTATAAATTATATATTTCTATTAATTTATAATTATTTTTTTGTTGTCTGTTAATATTAATTTACTCGTTTATCTGTTTTGTTAATCATATATTTAATTTTTTGTTGTATAAGCACTTAATGGAAAAATATTAAACGTATTTCCAATTTCAGATCTGCTCTAGAATCTGACCTTAAAATAGAAAGAGCTCACAGAGCTTCATTACAATCAACAATAGATAATTACCAAAGGCAAATTATGTCTCTGAAAGATAATGTCAAAAAATTGCAGCTTATGTCACAAGTAACGATTTTTATATATATTTCTATTTTTAGTATATAAATATTTTTTTTTGCAGTTGTTATTATCCTTTATTATTTTTTATGAAAGGGAAAAAATTAACAAAAGCTTGTGAATACATTACTGAAAATTTTTTAATATTATTCTTAATTCTTCAAATGTTTTAGTTATGTTAAAACTATTTTCAAGTGCTGTTGGAATTTTCATTTTCTTTTGAAATTAAATATTAAAACATTTTATTTATGCTGGTAAAATGTTTTAATGTTTAATTATAATAAAATATAAAAAAGATATTTTCATTTTTATCTTTTTTTTTTGTATCTTAAAGTGTAATTGTTTTATCACTATCCTCTTGGTGACTTGATATCTGAAAAGAAAATTCATTATAATCTTCTCTAGAGATATGGAATTTTCCGTTATTTGTTTCTGTAATTTCATAATTTTTTTTGAGATTTTCTTGTGTTCAGAAATTGATACCATATGGTGAAGGTTGTTAATATTTATTCTCAGTGAATAACTGTTACTTAATTTCACTCTAATTTATAAAATTGGTTTATCATTATTTTGATCATTTTCTTTCCCAAATTTTACTCATTAAATTTTGATGAATATATAATAGGAAGAATAGCATCATTTTATACAAAAAAATATAAATAAATTATGCTGGAATTTAATGCTACATAATTTTCTATTGTTTGTTGCTTGAAGTATATAAATTAAAAATATAACTAACATATATAAAAAATATACAAAGCACCAATTCAGTTATTTTTTGTCTATTCATATTTATTCATATGTACAATATTCAGCATATAATTTCATTATCTCATCAAAAAGTATGTTGTATTTTATGTTAGGATTGTTTTGAAGAATATAATGTTCATTCTCCTAACATAAAATAGATTATATTATTTAATTGATGCAAAAATACTTCTGATATTATGTTAACATTCATTTTTTATGTTAATTGAAAGTTAACATAAAGAGTTCAACTTATAATTTTGTTTCAAATAATGCTAATTTACAATTTCAAAAAAATTAAATCAGTTAATAAAATATACATTGAAAAAATTGTATGAAAATAACTTATTTGTTGTTTTTTGCTATATATGTTTTTAACTTATGAATTTTGTATTCTAATGAATTCTGTGGTTGATTCCAAAAGAAGGCAAGAATTATATTTCTAATACTCGGATAATTTATAAATTGCAATTTTTTATATTCAAAATGAAAACAAAAAAAAATCAAAACAGACCTTAAAAAAATAAAATTTTAAAAACTGATCTAAATTCTATTGTCAAATAAAATTTTTTAAAAAAATTAATGTAATCCAATTTTTATGAATTTCTTGTTTAGGGAAGTTGGCTGCTTTTGTTACATTCTTTTTTAAACTTTTGTAAATATATTAGCCATTTTATTTATTTTAATTGCTCATTTTTATTAAACTTAAATCATATAATTTAACAAATTTTTATTAAATATTGCATGCCTTGAAGTTAAAAATGTATTTTATTGTACAATATAATAAATTCTCCAAATTTTGAGTACTTCAAATGAGTAAATATAAGAACTGTATTTATATGTAATAATTGTAAGGTGACTATCATATCACAAGATTAAAGTTCATATAATGTAAATTATGATAATGTTGAAACCATTTTTCCTCTATTCATTGAATATACATTTACTTGTGAATATGTCTGTTGGTATATAAACATAACTTTCTACATAATTAAGCAGGTGGTGCTTAGGTGGCAATAACTCATTTCATTTTCAGTGTCATTTTTTTAAATTTAATTATATGTCACATATGACAATAATTATTGGGCTAATATATTTATTTTTCTCACTTTGCAAATAATAATTTTGACTTAGACAAATATGCTCCTTTATTTCTTTTAAATCCTAATGTCAAAAAGAAAAGAACGATATACTACATGTTAATTTATCATTACTTTGTAAAAATAATCTTAACTATGTTCAGTTTGATGAGTTATTGTTCAGTTTCTCAACTTATTGTTCAGTTTGATGAGATTTCAGAAGTTGTTTTATTTCAAATAATTTTTTAACCTAACAAAATCCCAAAAGACAGGGCTTATTTCTTAATTAATTATATCTTACAATATCCACATTACACTATTTTCAAGCTACTTTCATGCCAATTGTGATAATTTTCTTTCTTTTTAGAAAGTAATCTATTCCTATTAAAAATAAGTATGATGAATATATTATTTATCTGTTCAAAAAAGATGACTTTTTTAAACAAAATTTATTTTCAAATTTTTTATGAAAGTAAATAGCATTAGATTATAATTTTCTTTTAAGTAAAATAAATGTAAAATTCTTAGTTAAAAGTATTTTTCCTAAAAATCATAATGCCATTTTATTATGCTTCTAAACTTTATTTTTGGTTAAAAAAAATCTGTCTAATAAGTGCATTTACTTCCAGTGTCACTTATGATATGCTAGAGTTTTTTACTTTCAAATAAAAAAAAATATCTGTATTACATAAGAGAGGAATGTTTTAAAGTTAAAAAAAAAAAAAAAAAAAAAAACGTGATAATTGAAAGCATCTTTGAAAACATTAATATCTATCTCTAGCAATATCTGTATTTCTTTCTTTCTTGAATGTGTGATTTGTTTTTGTATCATATTTACAGCACTGAAATAGTATGTATGTAAAAATTATTACAAATAAAACAATCATTTCTGAAATTGTTTTACAGGAATATGATAAACTTAAAATCAGTCATTCAGAACTACAAAAATTGCACACAGAGCATGAGAGAACTTTAGAAGAAATGGGTATACAGCTTAAAGAGTAAATATGCATATACTTATTTCAAATAAAAATATTTTATAAACGAGACACTATGTCACATGATGTTTAGTAAATTTTACAATTAGCAGGGAGTATTTATTATTATAACAAATTTTATTCAGTGTTTTTTTATTACAATAATGTGTATATCTATGCATTATTTATTTCTACATAAAAAGTATTCCAAATATTTGAAGTATAAAAAATTACCACACAATCAATCAAAGCAAAAATCCTTATTAAAATTTGTAATCCAATTACTGGTTAATTATTTAACAGTTATAATATTATCCTCATTCTAATTTCTAGTACTTCGTAAAAATAATTTTTATTGATTTATCACTGCTATTTAAATAATATTAATACAAACAATTACATAAATTAATTTTCATCACAACTTTTTAAAATTTTTATTTATCAGTTATTTCTAATATAAAATATTACAATTTCTTTCATTAAAATTTGAATTTTGTTTTTTTTCAGAAATTTTGTTTTTTAAATGAGAAATGAATTTTTAATTTGAGAAATTTTATAATTTTTTTTAAACATCAGAAGGATTATTTAATTTAATATACTCCAACCATACATTTCTTTTCTACTTAAAGCAAATTATATTCTAAGTTTCAAAAAAAGTATTTTTTATACATTATTGAATGCCATTTTGGTTTCTATACTGTTCTAAATGCCTTTGTACTTTGCATACATCTTTAAAGTGTTGAAGGATATAAAAAAAAAAATTCTTCCTATTTCACCTTATCATCAAAAAGGATTTCTAACATAATAATAGTCAACTCTCTTTTTAAGGTTATATAAAAGTGGCAGCACACGTTGCAAAATTTCACATCCTGTAACAGATTAAAACAATGTTTGACTCAAAGGTTTCACTATGAAATCTTTAAGGTGGTATGAGTACACATCTATTAAAATTTTCTAAAAGTACTTTATAAATGATATAAAAAGTGAATAAAATTTGTCATGCAAGTTACTTATATCCTTCAGTGATTAAGAGGACTTTCAATATGATTGAGCCCTCTTAAAGGGAGTAATAAGGATAAAAAAGAGGATTGTGCAATTCAGAAAGTTCATGAACTAAAAATTCTGATGTCTGGTTTGAAAATTCTTTATTTGTTTGATAAATAATTGCTATTCATTTTTTTTTATATTCCTTTCCGATGTAAAGAGTAAGTTATATAATTTTGAAACACCTTGGGTTAGTAACTTGGTGTTCAATATGAAAGAGTGTCATTTAAGAGTTTCACCCAAGTACTATGAAACAGTGCATTTCTAACACCAATTTACTTTTTTAACAGCTTTTGTGTTTTTCGCTTTATTTTGCGTCACTTCAAATAGATATTATCGAATTTGCTAGATGAACTTTTTATAAGGGTTGTTCAGAGACCTTTATTTGAAAGTTGACTTAGGTTGTTTCGTTTGCCAAAGTGAAGTGCTGTTAAACAATCTCTTGCTGATGTAAATGCCTTGTCTTGTTTTTTTTGTTTTTTTTTTTATCTGAATTCCAAGTTAATGATTTCTCATGGCTGCTTATACTCTCACCTGAGCCCTATTCATCTAACTGTCCGCTTTGTTCATCTGGGAAAAAGATTGATTTTGATCACCACTGGACATGCGTCTGTTGGAAAACTGCCATTTTAAAACTGACTACAGATCTGATTTATATTGGGACTGCTTGTGGAGAGCTGGGATTTTTTGACCGTCTCTGGATGTAGAAAAAATGTTTGGTTTTCACTTGTTCTGTGTATTGTATGTTGAAAATGTTTCTAATTTAATTTTTTTCTAAAATTTTAGAAAAATTTTAGCAATTTATTAACAGCGTATTTCTGATGTAAGAATAGAATATTATTTACAGAAAGAGTCAAATTTATGTAAAATTGTCTCATTTTTACTGTAATTAAAATATATGAATTAACAAATTTAATATTTTTCAGTTACGTTCATATAATAGTCATAAATATAAAATTTATTCTTAAAACAGAAAAAATATACAATATTTAGCAGATACAATTTATAAAAATGCAGAAAAATGAATTATAATGACAGAGATTTTTATCTCTATCAATAATAGTATTAAATTTATGTAGACTGTATAAGTGAGTGAGTAGAATGTACACTTGTGAATAGGTACTTGAAATAATTCTCTTTAAGTTATGGGATATGTCTGTTTTCCTTAATGAGAATATGGAACACTAACACTGCAATGCTAACTAAACTCAGCACACTTGAGAATTTCCATTTGAAAAATTTATGCAATTGAGATACCTTTGTCTCCACATGGGAGTTTCGGGGAATATAAAATAATGCTAAACATGCAATATTAGACCAAATCTATAGTTTTATTTGAAATGATTCTAGTCTATAATAAAATGTCACTCATGGTAATGTTCAATTTCACATAGCCAAAATAACTGAGATAAGTATCAGATCTGTTAATTTTTAAATAACTGTGGTGCAAAAGAGAATGGGAACAGGTGCCACAACATTAATCGTCAGATTTCTTTATAAAACTTTAGTAATTGAAATATCTTTATCCCTGCATGAATGGAAAGGAAATGTGTAAAAACAATCAAAATTTTCTGATATTGTTGAATTCAAGATCACACACACTGAGATAAGTAATAAAACTGCCAATGATGTCATTGGTATAGGGATGTGAAATAAAATAGCCAAATATAACTGTTGAATCTATAAAGTTATCAGCATTGCAGAGTTAAATGTTGATAATTAAGATTTATCAAATTCAGCTATCAAAACGTTGAAATAAAACAATACATATAAGTAAATTAATTTTTTTCAATGTGGGTAAACATTGAAGTAGAAAGTTAAATACAAAATGTAAATTTTGAGTTAATTCAACTGATTTGTGTAGTGTAAATTTTGAATTAATTCAACAAGATATTTAAATCTATTCAAATTCAGTCGTCCAAACTTTGCCTAAATATAAAGTAGAGATACCGACCAATATGATTAAAGCCATCATCTTAATATCATAGAAAAAAAACAATAGTTTTATCTCACAGATTTCATTTTTTCCAATAAATTTCATTCTTCAGTGTTACTTAACAAGTATGCAATCTCCAGCATAATGTGCAATAAATAATGTAGCCAATTTGTAAAATATTTTATTTAACAATTTGAAAAGTGTTCATGTATTTTAAAAAGAATTGAATAAATCTGTGTATTATGAATTAATGTGATATTTTCTTTATATAATTACTAGATAATTGTGTAATAATAAAGAAATCCTTTTCATTTCCAGATCTAAATTAAAAATTGAGGACATGAAAGAAAACCAGATGGCATTAAAAGAAGCTGTGTGGACGCATGATAAACAGGCTACAATGTGCAGGCAGTGCAACAAACCTTTTTCTGTTGCAAGGAGAAAAGTAAATATATTTCAGTAGCTTTCAATTAATAACAATATAAAACCGAATTGTGTTGTAATACACTGAATTTTCCAGTACCATAAAAATACCATTTTCTTGCATTCTTTGTGCAGAATTTATGTAGAATAAATTCTATAACTAAAAATTTTTTCTCTTTCCAATATCAAATTTTCTTTATTTCTTTCTAATGTCCATACTCTTAGAGAATTTCTCTGTGACAATAATGTTCAGGCAAACCGTTTACAGACATCTGGGATAGTAT